>JAQGCH010000107.1:0-33746 GCA_034699485.1 Nanhermannia elegantula
CGTTATTTATGGACAAATAGTAAACATTGAATTCGATTGAATTCATTTGAGTTTCACATGAAATCAATTCATATGACATGCAATTCAATAATTCACGAAATGTGAAGATATTTGCGTCCATTTGGTCACGACTTATGTCAATGAATCACATAATGAGTCGCACTATCCATAGCTCTTCTCATAACCTATTAATCAATTGCAATAATAATTCATTAAATTCTTTGAATTCTCAGTTATTATTCATGAAAATAAAGCCAAATATTAATATTAATTCTAATAAAGGGATGGCTTTAGTGTTACGCCATTTGAGCACAAAAGACAAGTCATATGCGAGCGAATCAAATGATGGTGAGCTCTATTCTGAAGACGAAGACCTCTTTCATGAGCCGCCGAGAGTGAGGTTCGGAATGATTAAAGTGATGGTTACCATCACTTTAGGCGCATATTTCGGGGCACTGTTTGCTATGTTCGGCGCAAACTTTCTCGAAGAATATGATATATTTGTTAAAGAAGACGAAGAGGAAGACGATTGACACCAATTATTACACTTTTATTACCATTTAATTCAATTCTTTGATCAATCGATATATCAGTTTATTATTCGACACATTTTTGAACTCATTCTTAAATCAATTACTTATTAAATTAATAATGAATTTGAAAGAAATCGAATCAAACTAATTAAGTGATAACTTGTTTTTAACCCTATTTTTGTGATTTTTTTGACAAAATTAATTGAATTTAGATACCAATGGATTCTATTTATATCAAAGTGTTATCCGTTTTGTACACAAAGTTTTAAATATTTAGTTTTGTTTAATGAGAAGCCTTTGTCACTCACTTTAAAGAGTTTATTGATTATTAAAATAATTGAAAATACAGTTAAAGTAATACTTAATTAAACTCATATTAAATACTTATATCAAGTTATTTAAAAGTTATATCTTTAGGAGAGAATCTCTTAATTGTCTTTTATTAATGCATTTTCAATGCGATTCAGACAATAGTTTAATGCAAATGAACTCTTTCTAGTGTTTAAGCAACAAATGGGTATCAAATGTGTATTAAATATATACTTAATTTGACTCTTTCTCATACCGGTAAACAATTTAATTACTTATGTTTTTAAATATTTATTTCTGTTGTTTTGATGAAAAATAATTTACAAAAATTGATTATAACTTAAGCCTAATTAGAAGACAAATGCCTAATAAGTGTCTCATATCTTGATATTAACGCTCATTAAAAACCAAATGTAAGCAAATATTTTACAAACTCATTATTAGACCAAATTATGATAATATGAAATGTTATGTAAATATTTTAAAAAAGATTGTAATTATATATAAATTAAATGCTAAATAATAAAAAAGTTTGCGTTTCTCCTCATATTTCACTATTTATTTTACTTTCTTTTAGTTCTGTTTGAGTTGAGATCAATATCAGTAAAAAGTATTTTATGTGTTCTAATGAGAAATAAAGAACTCATCCAAAAAGGATTCTATTGATAGAACGCACGCTATTTATAAAAAAGAATACTAGACTTCCACACCATATGCTTGTGATTTGTGTTTCACTTTTTACTATCAGACGCATTATATGTTAGAATCCATACAAAGAAAACATTGAATCGTAAGTGAAACAATTGCATTATTGATATCTAAGATCTCATTACTTATCAGATTTGTTAATACATGACATAACATCTTAAATGCTTAACAACTTTTGTAAATTGAATCTAAACTGATAAGTGCTTACACATAAAGTCATACCGTTTCATCACAAGTCATAATAAAGAGCTCACGAAACAAATATTATCAATAACTTATTCGCCTTGAATTTAAAATGAGTTGCAATTTTCGCCTCGTTTTGGGCTCAATAAGACACTTAATAGTAGTTTATGATTATTAAAGTGTACTTTTCTATGGCTTTCATAATAAAAATATGGAATTGTGTTAAATTGTATTCGTAAGAGTTAACTGTGAATCTAGACCTACATTCGGAACAATCAATGCTATAAATTAAGGAAAGAGTGAACAGAATTAATAAGAAAGCATTTAAACTGTTGAGCCCTTGATTTACAATAGAAGTGTATGTAAAGATAATTTGCTAAACAAATACATCTTTATTAACGATCAATTTGAAGACAACTACTTATTTAGTTGTATCGCATAAATCTCAGGTCACAAAACTGTGTTTCTAAATAATATTGAGTTTAATTTTATGTTTTTTCAAATTCAAATTCACAATCAAAGAGACAATAAATTCTATCCTGTAGTTCATCAGATTTTTATCAGAATCTGTTTGAATTTCTCTCAAATGTTGACGGATTAACGTTTTCATGCATTGTTTGAATTAGAGATGGTTTTGCATATCAATGAGTCTGACATAACAATTGAATCAACAATTTCTATGGAATGTCGAACTCGTGTTATCAATAAAATGGGTTTCATTTCCACAACAACTAATAGATGTTTTACAGCTACAGCTATTCCCTTATATCAGGACTAATCAGAATTTATTACTTTAAACACATTTTTATAAAAAAAAGCTTAAATTATAATTGGATTTTTGTTTGCGCTGATCTGTATCTAAAGTTCTTCAACATTTCGACATAAGTTTACTACGTATAGTATTGTTGCACATATAATAATATAAAATACAGTACAATCAGGATTTCCGCTCTCTGATCATGACATAGGATTTAGATAAACTTCAAATAATTATTAGCTAAAAATGTTTTGGTTGCACATTCAAGTTGACAAAAATTTAAATTTTATCTGTTATGTAAGGTATTATACAGAGTACAAACTACTATATCAGTTGTGACGCTTCTCAATACTTATTTAAGAATAAGAGCACTGATTTACTTATTATTTAAATTAAACTAAAATTTATTAAATTGCAATTTTGTGCTCAATACTCATAAACTGATGGCACAAACGCTATTAATTATTCCTAATTCTTATTTTTGTGCATAACTTTAGAATGTCTGAACTGAATACCGTAATACCGATCTTATAATAGACTCATACATAGACTGTAGAATAGTTTTATTTCTATGACAACTATCATTTACAACTACATACAAATGCCGCATAAAATATTAAACATATCTGTCTTTTTCCAATCCTGTACAAAGATATCAACTAAATCTAATAAAATATAACAACTGTTTGTGCTTACAATTGATGCATCGTTTTCTTTGATCTTTTCCTAAAAAAATACGAAATATTGTTCATACTTTGTTCTTATTGTACTATCGGTTTCAAAAGATTCGAAACTTAATAAAAAAATATTTGTTAGATATTGTATTACAATACTATTTTAAAATCTGATATTATTAAATCCGATTGCAATGAGAAGTAGGAGTTTGGGCATAAGGTATTATACTATAATAAGTATTGTAAATAAATACTATACTTAGTATTGTGTACTACAGTAGATGTTAGTATAGAATCTCTGGAAACCGTGTTTACTGTACTGGTATGTGTTCTCTAACGGAATAAGTGCTTGTCATAGTCGCAAATTCTAAAAATATAATTCAATTGTTTGACTCATAAAATAAAAACTTTATTATTTAATCGTTTGCTGCGTTAAATGACATTTTAAAAATATATCTTAGCTTTAGTGGGCTAATGAAAGTTTTGATTGATTTTGAAACAACTGAATCTAACTTTTAATGAAATAAGAAAAGCATTTTATATAATAAAAGCAATAAATTAAACAATGATTTACTAACTTTATAACAATTTTTACGCTTTTTTTAATAAGCAAAAGGGCAAAATTTTTCCTTTGAATGATTGGCAACAATACACTCACATTAGACATGATCAAAGGGTCAAAAACTATCGGCCCGTCCTGCCCGACATTTTCTGGCCTATTGTCCAACCCACCCGAATCCAAGTGTCTCAAAATGTCAGTCCGCCCGATCCGCCCGATCCACCCAACCCAACCGAACAGCCCGAAACTTGGCAATGACAAATACTTTGACTGACCAAGTTTTAATTATATATATTTTTTAATATAAAGCCTATATAAATCATATGAAAATATTACGTAAAAGTTCCAAAAATAAGTTTATTAAACAGTTTATAATGCAATGTAATGCTTTAAGAAGCATAATATTAATATTAGTGCATTTCAGGATAATGTTTTTATGTTTCACTACTACTTTTCTTACGATTTTGTCGGGCTTTTATCGGGTTCGGGCTTTTTCGGGCCCACTCTTCCAACCCGAACCCGCTCGACATTTTTGGCACTTTGTCCAACCCGGCCCGCCCGACCACTTATATGGCCCGATGCTCATTTCTAACTCACATTTGTTAACTAGAGAACAAAATAAATCAGAAATTACTCTGAAAAACAAGTTTTCTAAATCATTTAATGCATTTAAAGATTTTCTATACGGTAGTGATAGATGTGATAGATTCTTAAGTAACATTCGCATTAACTTTTTATTAAACAGTCTTTATACTTAAAATACATTTATTAAACTCTTTGTATTCTATGAAAGCACAAAATAAATTAATTTAATTGACTGAATAGCCAAATGGCAGTTAAAGTTATGTGAATTGAAGCCTAATTTGATATTATTTATTACATTCACAATCAGATTCATAAAGCACTTTGTCATTAACTTATGTAATGCAATGAAACCCATTTCCATTTATACTCTGTACTTACATTTGAATTGTGTAATAATTGACAACAAATTCTTAATTTTTTAGTTCAATAAATAATTTCATGAAATTTTCTGACAAAGAAATTGTATGGTATTGTTTTGTTTTTGACAATAAAATTTTTGTACTTTACTGTAAAGAAATATTTCTTTTAATATTCTTCTAAAAGCTCTATTGGTTCAACTTTTAAAAAGAACTAACTGTCTATCAAAGTCTTTGTAGAGAGGAAACCAGTGTTAAAATATGATGTTAGAGAAATAATTTTTGAAATTTCATTGTATACGTTGTATATAATCATGAAAATCATTTAATCTTATAGAGCAATGCTTTGAGGCAAAAGATTATATCTAATAAGAGATTTAAAAATACTTCATTTCTTTAACTAGGACCAGGGTGAAGTGCTGTGTCACATAATCCCGGATGGTAATTCTAATTATATCCAACAAATTACAATTAGTTAGGTTAAGTTAGGTTGGTAACTGGTTTTTGACGACACGGGATTCTGTGCCACGCATGATGTGCTCATTTTTAACCCTTCGGAATTATGTCACACGGGATTTCTTACACTTCAACTGTTACTATATATGACTTGATTTTTACTTATTTGGATTAATTCTAAATCTAATTATACAATAATTTAAAGGATTACAGACAACACATATGCAATACATAGTATTAGAAAATTATTAAAAAGTTACAGAGTACTAAATAATGTAATTTATATATGAGAGTAATTAATTAATATAATGAGATTAATCTGTTTGTTCAATAATAAAGCATTGAAAGTAAAACAATCTCTTCAGCCATTGCTTCCAACAGCGTTTGTGTTGATTTATCTGATTATATAATATTCTGGAATTTGCATCACTTAAATGATTTCATACCATATATCATACAGTATTTTTAACTCATTTCAATTCTTAGCACAAATCTATCGATCGAATATGTGCCTACACGTACTGTACCAGTGCAGGTACTTGTAATGTATAAAGCAGTGCTGGCCAAGTGGAGGCCCGCGGGCCAGATTAATTATTTAAATCATTAATAGAGTATAGAGCAGGCTTTCTCAACCCGTGGCTCGCGAAGCCTTTTTTCTTGGCTCGCGAAGTATTTCAAAATATGATTAAATTTCGCTCTCAAAAGCGTTTCAAAAAAATTAGTATTATTTGTTAGGAAACTGTAATATGTTTGGGTATTGGTATAAAAATTATAATACACTCATTGAATATAAGTAAAGCAAAATTCCATAACTATTTTTTAGAGCTGTAATTCAATAACAATAGACTATATCTGAAATATCCAAATATAATATTTTTTCATTCATTATGTGTTTTAAAGAGTTAGCACATGTTTTAAATAACAGAAGTTTAATATCTTCACAACATTTGAACGATTGAATGAAAATAATTTCTGCTAAAAGTATAAGTCCTAATATTGATAAAATTGCATCAGAAATGCAATGTCAATGTCAATCATCGAATTAAAATTACTAAAATTTAATAATCAAATGTTAAATAAAGACTGGCTCTCGACTTAATTTATTTGTCTTATTTGGCTCTTTAGCATAAAAAGGTTGAGAAAGCCTGGTATAGAGTATACTTAAAATTTTGAAAATTTTAAAACTCCCTTATCATTGAGATACTTATACACTCTGTACTTTATATTTTATTTTTGGGACTTGAGCTGGAATTTTGTGATCTTCCTTAAGAGTTTTTATTGGGCTAGAGCTTGGCCAGTCCGGTACTTTAATAGAAAAGGATCAAATTTATCATACCATTGTAGGCAAACGCTTTCCTAATCAATTTTTTCATCATAATTCCAGTAATAATTGCGGGGGAGGGGGAGGGAGATTCGGAAACTGGTTAGTCTTATTAGAAAGTCATTTCATTCATTTTATCCCTAATTTCTAGTTTTAAAAGTTGTCGACTCCATAAAGATTTGTCGGATCATCAATTGTCGGTTTTACAGAAGCAAACCTATTGTTTAAACCATATTTCATTGTAACCCATATTAAATAAAAAGTTTATTTTTCTATAGACTATTGTTGAGACAATTATCACAATCTCTTAATTGTCGATTACACACAAGAATTCTCAAGAATCCAAATCTTAAGCAATGGCTGAAGCATTAATGGCTAATCTCATTAAAAACTTTATTGAGACTCATTTAAATACAGAGAGTGTGTGTCGAATACATTAATTCCTTTAGGTATTATCAACCAGAGAGTAAAAAATTCACTCATATCTGAAAGTATAAGAACTCAATACGCCTTTTTGGCCAATAATGCAAACTGAATAACCTGTGCTAGTGACTGACACTGAGCGCCGCTCAAGCTGAGCTGAACTGAGCTTAGCTCAGCTCACATCTCAAGGGGTATTGAGCTGAGCTGAGCTGATGAGCTGAAATAGTTTCTATTGAGCATTTTTTCACCTGTAAAAGTTGATTAATTCCTTGAAATCTGTAACTATATTGATAACTAATAAACCAAACAATTGGTCTGAAGCGTCTAAAGAGCACATTCAATCCTTAATGTGCTTAAATCCGATGTTAAAATTTTTTAATAATTAGATTTTAATAAATGAAGCATTTCTTTAAAATGTTTTAAATTTTTTATCAGCTCATCAGCTCAGCTCTCAGCTCAGGAATTTGCGTTGAGCTCAGCTCACAGCTCGCACTGAGCTGAGCTGAGCTGAGCTTTGTCAGACACTAACCTGTACTATACTTAAAGTGCATTCTAATTATTAACGAAATAAAATTATTTAAATTATAAGTGAGTCAAAGTCACGTATTCAATATTTTAGAGTTTCTAATGCAAGACTGCACTTTAGGTAAAACCTTTGGTATTATATTTGGTAAATTTTCTAGAGTTGCAAACAATTTTACCAGATATTGATTGTAAATTAGTATCAGTTTCAAAATATAGTTTAATAAAAATATTAAAATTTTAATTATCAATGAAATGAAAGTTAAACCCATTTATCACATACTCCAAAATGATTGACTGAATGGTTATTATTGAAAATACTGATATAAGTTGTAATTAATTTAAATATCTTAAGAGTGTGTAAATATAAATATCATCTATGAATTATTGTATACCATATCTTAATTGATATTTAAATTAAGAAAAGATTTTTCTCAATTTTTAAGATTTATTAGATTTGACTCAAAATCAAATTTTGTCCAACTTTTTCTATTTCGAAAAAGTATTAAAATCTCAAATCGGGTCATATAGTATATAAAGTGTCATTTCTGCACAAAGGCCTTTATAATAATATCACATATTATGTAAATTATTAATTAAATGCTATGCTTTTGTGATCACTGTTTTTAATGATAGCTTCCATTGATTGTAAAAAGAATTGTTCTCACTTTTTATACGACCAGTGGCTTAATTGCGTCTCTTATTCGCAATGATTTTTTAACAAAGTTAGTTCTCCTTTCAGTGTCATATATCGGTAGCAATGAATCAGCAAAAATATATTAGATTTGTTATCCTTTTTATAAATATTTTAATTCATTTAATATTTATTGGTAATGTATCAGAAAATCTTTCAAATTTAGGTTTAAATTCAATATTAATTGTTTTAACTTTCTTTCGATTATGGATTAAGCCTTATGTCATTCAATATGTGAAGAAAGTAACAGAATTAATTCTACTTTTGACCGACAAAATGTATCATCTCTTCAACACGAACATCATTCTCGCGTAAGTTTAATCTTTAATATAGTTTCAATTAGGGCTGGAATATTACGCGTAATTTTACGTTAAAATTTGTAAAATTCTGTAAAATTGTGGCAAAATTCTTTTTATTACAAATTTTAAATTATTTCTGCATCACTGTCAGCGTCATCTTCAATATAATAAGAAGGCACATGAGTATAATAAGTTTCAGTATAATTAGTCTTAGACTGCAGATTAGTTTTAAAATTTAGCTGACATTTATACTAGAATTCAAAAGTCAAATTCGATCTTTTGAATGGGTTCTAGAATTTTAGGGAAAACAAGTCCAATATAAGCTGTGATTGCAGGAATTCCAATAATACTAGTAGCTCGGGTGTAGGGTAGGATTACACTTGTAAGTTTTGTTTTCCAAATTTTACAATATTACAAATATTTTTAAGTAAAAGTATTCTTGAAAATTTTACACTTAAATATTACACACAGTATCTTTAATTTTACGTAATATAATGGATAATTTTACGCTGTAATATTCCTGTGATTACACTCTGTGCACTGTCTTAATCAACTAAATTGAATGAATCTTACAAATAAACCCGTATAATGGATTAAATATTCCTATCGGGAGTTTAAACTGTTATAATACGAGTTGAATTACGCACAATCAAATTATAACCATCCAAGTGTAATATTAGTTGTGTATAATTTCTCATCTATCGATTCCATTTAATGTTAATCTTCTGTGTGATCCTATAGTCTGTTTCACATGAGTATTATTAGAGTGTTATTTATTACTTAATTGTTATTATACGGAAAAGAGACAATTTATTTGATATAACGATCTCTTATACAGTATAATCTTTGAAATTAGCAATTAGTAGAAATTTGATGTGATTATTATCGATTAAACGAGTTTCAAATTGACATTTATGTAATCCATATAATTATGACTCAATGCTTGTATATCCTAAAGGCTTAAATGGAAATGTGTTCCCTTATGTGAACCATCAATAAATTGATTCTTTCAAAAAACTTTTTCCTTGAAATGCTTGATACGCTTGAAATAATATTAGCATTTCATCAAAACTCAAGGTATTATTTTTTTATAATATTTCTTCATTAAGAAGCTTGACTACGGATTATCATTATAAAGCAGAGGTACCAAACAGTGGTTTACTGTTAGTGAAAAACCTCATATGACTTAATTATTTTCAACTTGTTTTTATTATAATGTTGTTTTCATCTCTAACTTAATTATATGTTAATAATTTTGACATTGGTTTGAATTATCGTACTGTTAAATATGTACACTATTGTATAGTACATACTGTATGATTCATATTAATTCATTTTCAAAGGCAAAGATAGTAATTAATTGAGCACTACTTTAACTGAGAGGCTATAAATATATGCTTTGCTAATAATATTTCGCACGAATTTATTCCATTTTCAAAATTTAACAAAATTTAATTAAGATCTCATTAATTAAACGTTTAAATGTTAATATTAAACTTGAGAAAACAGTATCAGCACAACGAGTAACAGATAAACCAACAGAATTTTGATTACAAACAATTACTCTTTAAAGCTGTTTAAAATTTTTTCATTTCTCATAACTTTTTATTTTCTCGATTTCCTTCTTTTTATTTCTTTTTTATTTCTTTTTCTTTTTTTATTGAAAAACTACATTTTATTACATTGTAGACGATATAGACTTATTTCTATGAGTTGACTAAACTTTGGTTTACAGTACTATTGAGTACAATATAAATCAATAATAAAATTCGTGACCTTTTTTCATAAGCATATAATTAATTATTCCTAGAATTGAAATTATCAAAAATTGCTAAAATTGAAATATTTTCTCAATGAAGGAACGCAGGCAAATAAGACGCGGACAAAACTATTACTTTCAGCGCAGATATGACTTGAATCGACTCCGACACGAGGATTTTAACAAATTTTTAGCGCCCCGAACAAAGCCGTTCTTTCATCGTGTTAATGAAGTTTATTCATATTATTTGCCCAAACAATTAAACTTCATTAACACATTTGAAAAGTTTGGAAATCAAAAACCAAGATATGAAACAAAGTCTAAAACTAACAGTAGATCCGGAGATTATTTTTACGCTAAGAAGCCATTACTGCCAATTCCTGTTCCAAGAGTAAGACAGAGCTGGAATCCAAGTAATTCTCTATTACCTGTTCAGCAAAATGTTCAGCCACAATATCAATATTTCTATCAAAATAATAATCGAGATGAAGAGGGCCGCCCGTCTTCATCCTATTCGTCTTTTTCGGTGTCCTCATCATCTGCTTCGTCATCTACTACTACAGGCCTTTCACCACAAGCGCAAAACATAGTTGGAAATTCGACTTATGCTGGAATTCCTGGTTATATAAGACGTGATTTTCCCGGATATGCAACGGTTCCGTACACTGGTTTCCGGTGCGATCTTCAATCATACTATGGATACTATGCGGACACAAATGCTGGCTGTCAGGTAAGAACATTTATTGTAATTTATGTGTTTAGAAAACTATCTATAAATGCATTAAAATTTTAATTTCAATCAAACTTTGATTTTCCAATAAATTTATGAATTTAGATAAGACTTAACTAAAAATGAATGGCATATAATTTACATTCTAATTAATCACGTTTTCTTTTGTGATTTAAAAACTGTTTGCAGGTTAGCTCATGTCATAACAGTATTAGATATTATGAAAACATAACGCATGGTGTGATCGCACACCAGTAATTGAATTCTTTCCATCAATTGTATGCTAACAATTAAATTAGGCTTTCATGCAATAATTGCGTTTCAGAACAAAAATGTGCTACAGTTGATTCAATCGCAACAAAAGGATTATTGTTTTTCCTGTCACATAACAATTGTTAAGAATCATTTAATAATAAAATTGTTTGTTTAGATGCGTTGCAGGTTTTCAAATTAGTTTTTTCTTTTGTTTACGCTTAAACTTTGGTTGCGATCCACCTTTTATGCGATTCTGTTCTAAATTTTCATAGATTTCATAGAATAAAATTTTAAGCAAAAGCTTTAGGATACACCCATTTGGCAACTTATTCTGTACTGTAGTCAACAATTAATTGCACGAATGCTAAGTTTTTATCTCAAGAGCTTTTCTGAGTTTAACCTGAAATTAAAGTACTGGTCGAGTAATTTCTAATATAAAGTTTGAATTACTTGTATGTTGAAAAATAAAGATGCACTGGTATCAGAATCATTAATTGAAACAGATTTTTATTGTAGATAAAGAATAATAGATTATCATTTATCGATTTTTAAAAAATGATTTTTACTGTTCTAACTAGGCCTCGGATTTTTGCATATTTGCATGTTTTTATTGCTTGTATATATTGACATAAAACCGATAAATAAGCACGAATTACATAGTTACAAGGCGCGTGGTACTAGTTTTATTTTGCATATAAATGCATATTTATTCTATTTTAAAACATAAATGCATATTTGCATAAAATGGTCATATTTAAGGAATTTGTTTGCAATTAATAGCATATTTATCGTATTTTGCCATATATTGTGTTGTTTTCTGAACAGAATATGTTAACTCTAAGGGAGTGATGACCAACTGGCTGCCTAGAAAGCCGGTCCAAACTTATTGGCAATTTTTAGGGAAACAGTTGCAAATGAGAGTATATTTTGCCTTGAGTTCCTTTATATAAAATAAATTAATTTTAATTAAAATTTATAACAGCTATTGTTAATCTCTAAGGTATGTTAAATAAGCCAAATTTGGAGAGAAAGTTCTACTTATTAAAGTTTATTTCAATGTGAAAATTTAAACTGCGTATAAGCCATTAATTATAAAAAAATTTTAAAATTAACTTAAACCTCCCTAAATTGAACATTCTCTATGTTTAAGCAGTTTAAGAATTTAATCTTGAACATTATTTAAAGTCGCTAACCGTTCCATTAAATTATAAATTAAATGCTCCATGTTAAACACCTATCCAACTTGAACAAAAATTTTTAATCCTGTCCTATGTTCAACTTATGGAGTTTTAACTTTACAAATTATTGTAAATCCATTAATTAAAATCAGAAAAATCTGCTGATATTTTAAAAATAAATGTCGTTGATAAGTGTAATTAACATTTCTTTAGTCGAGACAATTAAAATTTATATTAAAAATGGATAATTAAAGGAAGTATATGTACATATTTTTAGTGCATATTTAACGATTTTTTAATGCATAATTGCATGCATATTTCGTAAAAATAAATGCATAGAAATCTGGCCCTAGTTATAACTAAATAATAATCAATTTTGAATTAATAAGTTATTAAATAGAGTACCTATGCTTGTAATCTAATGATTATAGTTTCGAACTTTCAAGAAATTGATAAGCTTTGAAAATTTTCTAAGTATTTATTACATTAATATTTATTTGAAATGTCGACATTTCATAGAAGCCAAATATATATTTTATGAATTTTTCTGATGTCCGCTCACTCTTAGACCTTTATTACATATAATAAGAGGAAAAGAATAGCGCAATAAAAAAGAAATTTGATATTTGTATTTTAGGTTTTTCATGTTTGTCAGACAGACGGACGACACTATAGTTTTCTGTGTCCGAATGGAACTCTTTTTCACCAAAAAGTACAGACTTGTGACTGGTGGTATTATGTAGATGTTAGTCATCAAATCTTTATGGTTGAGCACATTTTAATTAAAGTTTATTTAATATATTTCAGTGTCCATCTTCTCCCAGTTTTTACTATTTGAATGCAAGGATTGGTGTTCTCCCACCACAACCCGCAACATTACATCGTTTTGATTGATGATAATTAAGAAATTTTTGAGAATATCTCAAAATGATTCTGAGTGTAAGATTGCGTTTTGTAAGAAACATGAACTATAGAGTATTGCTTTGATTATTATTCTTGAATGGCTTTAGATTTGAAACAATATCTTAAACATTTGTGTTAAGATTTTTATCAATAAATTCTTTGCATTTTTGTAAACATTTAACAGTTTATTTTATAACAAAATAATAACAACATAACAAAAATATTCCATTGACCTATTTTTGGTGGGATAATAATACTGTGGGTGTTTTATATACCTTGTTATAGAGGCATAACTTACGTAATATTTGACACAAACATACAATAATTCAATTATTGTAAAGAATGGCTATAAAAACGGTTTCATTGAATGGGAACTTTAGGAAACTTAATATAATTGAGCGTAAATATTGGCAGCGGTTATAATTGTGTGTTTAATAAGGCTCACTATCTCTACGTTGAACCACAGGCTCATCAGCAGGTTCTTGTTGTTCTTCTCCTGAATCTTGTGGCACATCTTTTGGTTCTTCAGGCTGTTCCTGTGGCTCATCTGGTGTCTCTTGTTGTTTTTCTGGCTTTTCTTTTGGTTCTTCTGATGGCTCTTCTGGTTCTTTTTTGGGTTCTTCTGGTTCTTCTGGTTCTTCTTTTGGTTCTTGTGGTACTTCTGGTTCTTCTTTTGGTTCTTGTGGTACTTCTGGTTCTTCCTTTGGTGTCTGTTGTGGTTCTTGAGGTTCTTCAGGTGTTTCTTGAGGAGATTCTTGTGGTTCTTCTGGTAATTCTGGTTGTTTTTGAGGTCTTTGGGGCAGTGGTTTAGGTTTTTGCTGACCAGGAGATGGAGATCTTGGTCTGGTTTGTGCGTTAACTTTAGATTTGGGCGATGTCTTACTGACGGGGCGCTTAACTCCTGTCTGAGGCAGTTTCAGACCAGTATTAGGTACTAATATTTCAACGTTTGCATCTTCAGGTGCAGTATCTTCTCCAAGATATTCTGGTTCTTTTTTTGCTGCAGGACGAGGTCTGGTTTTCCCTAAAATATGGAAAAAAAATATTTGCAATTTAATAAAAAATAAATTGAAAAAATTGTTGTTAATCTAGAAGGAAAGGCAAACATTAAAAATACAAATTAAAACAATATCTATCATTAATTTATCCCATATTTACGCTGTTGTTGAGATAAGATATGAGGAAACAGAAGAAAAAACGATTACTAAATATTTAATAATAAAAAAATTATTTGAAAGCATCTCTCCTTTTGAATCCATTTATTATTAAAGAATAACAAAAGTTTCAATGACCCAAATTCGTTGGGTATAATATACAGCATTAATGATAGGCGCTATTCGAATATGAAAAAACATTAGCACTTAACAAAACTACAAAATTGCTTAGAAGTTCAATTCAAAAATGAATGACAGCTTTCCTTTAAGTATATCATCAAAGAAATAATTAGATAATTATTATAAAAAAATGACTGGGCGTTCAACGGCAGTGAGATGTTCTTCACATTCAATATCCACCAGATTGTTGTCGCTGCGGTGGCTCTCTCGCCAGCCACGAATCATCAACTGGTTCTTCATCTTGAGTTTGAACGATTTGCGGCTCTATAGGTGAAGGTCTGGGTCTGGGAAGTGAAGGCTTACCAATTGGTTGTGGTCTCGGCTGTGGTTGTGGGTATGGTCCTTGCGGTGATATTTGTGGTCTCTGCTGTTGTGGTTGTGGTTGGTATGGTTGTGGTTGGTATGGTCGTGTCTTTGATGGACCTGGCGGTGAAATTTGTGGTCTTTGTTGAGGCTGTGGTTGATAAGGTCCCGGTTGTGGTGCATAAGGACGCTGTGGTCTCGCCGGCTGAACCTTTGATGCGGGCGGTCTATATGATGGCCGCTGTTGAAATGCTGGTCGAACCTTAGAGGCTGGCGGCTGATAGCCCGGTTGTGGTCTCGGCTGTGGTCGCGGTTGTGAAAATTCTGGTTCGTCTATTATATCTGGTTCTTCATATTGTGGTCTTTGATCTGATGGTACGGGTGGACGTCCGGGCTGAGGGCGCGGTGCGAACGGACGTCCTGGCTGAGGGCGCGGTGCGAATGGTCGCGGGACTTGCTGGGGAGCTGATGGACGTGGAGCTGCGGGTCTTGGCTGTCCTGGGCCTGGCTCTGGTCCTGCCTTTCCTACAATTTGGGTTAAATTTATAATTTTTATCTTTGATTTCACAAATTTGGGCTTAAATAAGATTAATAGTGAACTCTCACCTAATTCTTCATTAACAGAATAAAAATTTGGAGCTTGAGAACATTCAACGGAATGCCAGTAATCACAGGCTAGTATTGCTTGATTGAAAACTGTTCCGACGCCACATAAAAAGCTTTCTTTTCTGCCTTGAAAGCAGACATGATATGCCTGACATTGTGTTTCCTGATCCGCATACATTCCCGGCTCATACGGAACTTCAGAACATTTGAAATTTGTTTTAGGGATTTGACCATAAGCTGGAAAGTCGACCCCAGGAGTGCCCATAACACCGCCATAGATAGGTGGTTCTGGATTTGCTTCGCCCTCTGCGCTATTCACTTGTCCCTCATCTTCTTGAGGTCGTGGCTGTGGGCGCGGGAATGGTCTTTGTCTTTGTGGAGCACCAACTGATGAGTCGGGTCCATAAGTCTTTTCTTGTGACACATATGAAGGTGATGGCTGACGACCACCTTTAATGCCTTGTCGACGAACCTAAAAATAATTGGAATCATTCGCTTATTTAATAAAACAAAAAACTGTCAAAATTTAAGTAATTCTTAATATCAGTAGAATTTCTGATTGAATGGATAAACAGCAATTTTTTTGATATTGCATCTCAAAATCACCATTTCTAGCTTACAAATTAGTTAATACTTAATTCATTCCATTTAATCATAAATTAGCAAAACTATTACTCAATATTTTCATTACTATGTAAAATGATTATTACATAATACTGTACTAAATCACTGAATAAGAAGAAATTCCTCCAAATAATTAATTATAGCATCAATTCGTGAGATGTATTTTAAAAAAAGTAAATTATCAAAACTGGTTTTAGATAATATCTAATACTTATTTTCTATCATATATTTGAGAAGAACTGAAATTTTTAGATTCAATACTAGTAATTGATAAGAATTTATTTCCATTTGCATTACAAATAAGGTTAAAAAGAATTGCTAACTACTAAAAATTGAACAGAGAATAAAATATATTGAGTGTTCTCTTATATAATAAGATACTCATACCTGTATTTAATCTCTAAGCCTATGAGATTGAATACAATTTTCTAGAAGCTATACTGTAAGCTTATCTGTAAGCTTACTCTAACTCTTATCATTAACTCGTAAGAGCTGTCAAACTAATTCTTGTAAGCAATAAGCAAAATAAATAAGATTAACATCAAAAGTATTACAGAAAAACATCTGCAAAAACCATTATCAAAAACTTCACTGACCCGAAGATTATTTTGACAGTTAACTGCACTAAAGATGACAAAAGCGAGAATACAGTATTTTAATAACATTTTCCAAAACCAAACTAAACCTTTCGAGTGTTGAACGGTAAAAAAAATCGATTTCAATTATTTTTTATCATAAAATGCAATTTAAATTTTGTTGACTGACTATATCACTGCAGAAAAAAGATTTCACTTTCAGAACTAACTATTAAGTAGTGCCACAATTATTTGCGATTTAACTCCCTTTTATTTAAGGTGAAGGAAGTCCTGCATTAATAAGGAGGAGGAGAAGAAGACCCAAATTCTTTAGCGAAAGTGAAAAAAGGGATGACTTTATATTATCTGACTATACAAATACAGCCAGTTTTTGGAAATGTCAGTATTGAATTCATCATATTGTGCAGCCTGTATTACAAGTGAAGTATAGACACGATTCACATTAATAGCAGTGGGCAGGTCTTCCTCACTTTCCATTTTAATTCCTACCCCTTTATCACGTTGGGAAAAGCCATACACGAGTCACTATACAGGTATCATTGGATTACATCATAACATACATCTTCTGGTGCTTTGCTGGTTGTTTTGGTTATAAGAAAAACCTGCACTTTGGGTTCCCCCACATCATACTTTATAAGAGTATATCCACAAAGAAATGATGAGAATGAGGGTCATCGAGTCAAGGATGCAAACAAACGCCACACATCTAAAATTGCATCTTTTCTTATTTAAATCTATTATAGTTATTATACCATTAAATGTAGTTAAACATATTTGTAGTCAAATTTAAAGTTCAAAATGAATAATTCTTTTAAAAAATCAATAATTCTTCAGTTTGAAAATTAGTACTTCAAAAAAATGTTTTTTACACAAAGAGAGACTTTTAATTTAATTTAAAGTTTTGTAAACAGCAAAACATTGCAAAACACTATTAAAATTTAGATAAACAAAATCATGATTTGAAAAAAAATCAATCACTCATTGTTCAAAAAGAAATTTGTTTCATGAATTGAAAAATAAGATACTGCTCTTAAAATGTGAGTTATCCTAGAAATGGTGAGTTTACTAATGAAAGGCCTAAATTTTATATAAGAAATAGAAGGAATTGAGAGGAGAAAGAGAACTTGAAAATTGCAGCTATCAATTAAAATTTACATCAATAAAGAAAAATATCTACTGAAAAGCTTTAATAGGTTGGACATAAATATTTAAAGAGCAAAACAAGTTTAAATTACAGGAAAGAACTCTTTTAAGTTTTGAAAATTATTATTATTTGAAAAAATAAATATTCTGATTATTCAAATAGAGCATTATCATTGTTTTTCTGAATGCTTTTCATTATATTTTGAGACACTGAATCATCAAAATAATAGGTAACTTTACAGCTTATATTTAACAAGTTTCTCGATATTTTTATATTAATTGAAACCTACGATTCAATTGTGAGTTGAGATGCAATCTTGACTATAATCAGTGTTTGCATTAATTAATATAATTAATATTTAGTTAAAGAGCAAGCAAACCACTTATTTTGCATTAAATAATTCGGCACAAATGAGTTAATTGCTCGTAAATTAAATTGACTTATTATGCAGTTTCTGTATATATTTTGTGCAATATTATGTTGAATTATATTATAATCAAAATGTATTACATGTTTTCATGAATCATTTTTTTACCCCCGCAGTTATCGCAGGAAAATATGACTTACAGGTAATATAAATTTAAAAATTAAAAGATCGACTCGACCTTAGAATGTTTCCGACGTTAATGATTAAGTTATTCATTTTAAACTTTCACAAGAGTAAAGTTTAATATTTCACGCATTTCTAGCGATCAATACCTTGATTATAAAAATAGTTATGATGTGATTTAAAAATATTTCGTAAACCAACTCATTAGAAATTAAATATTTATTAATGGGGGAATTGAAAAAGTTGCAAAATCCCATTCTTGTAAGAAACTCTTTTCGTGGATCTGTAATTATAAACAATAACTTTAAGAAGAATGTAATGGACTCTCTCTCTCTCTCTCTCTCTCTCTCTTTCCTCATGATGTCAACCTTGAAGACTAGACACAATTTTTCTTTTCCGGTTATAGCTTTGATAGCTCTGATAAATTCAAAGGATAGCTCAACCCAATTGCAACCCTATATTTAAGTATGCAATCTGTTCAATCATTCACTTAAAAGGTATTGTCTTCAAAGTCATTAACAAAGTTTTTAAATTAAGGTAAAAAATGAGTTATTATACTCATTCACTATTATTATTGTCATATTGTTTAAGTTTCAAAGAAATCTCTTTTTATTTAAAATGGTGCATAAAAATGGTTTTAAAATAAAATAATTTAGCGATCAGTCCCGCTTCACTTTCTAAACTATTTCTTAACTTCTTATTTGATTGACCCAAACAATAATACATTAGATTTTAAGTTTTGAAGTGCTTCTTCACATGATTTCTAAATCGGATGAGCACTGCATTTAAATCTCGTTAAGTTTCAAGTATTGTGTTTTTACATTTCAAAATGATTTCTCATTTCATTTTAGCTTTCACTCTAGAAACTCAAATATAGTGGGAAGAAAAGCACACGAAAACACTTTCACCACCCATTGCAAGTCTGCATCATTGTGTGAATCAGATAAGCACTACTAAAGCTTAATCAGTTTGGAAGGCAGAGGTGGTTAACAATGATAACGATGCAGTAATTTTCTATTGAATATATAATTGAAAAGTATCTCTCATACTGTTGTTCGACTGTGGTTCATAAGTTTGTAAATACATATATCTTACTAGTAATTCGTGATGGTTTTGCTCCTTGACCCACATCAATATTATTTATATAATTTAATTGGAGACCACATAAACCAATTAATTAAAATAAAACAAAATATCACAAATTCCAATATATGGAGTTTCTATAGAAATAAAAATATTGTTAATGGATTTCCTTAACCTCATCCAAACTAATGTTAAAGTGATGACCACCTGCTGATAGCGATCACTTTCTAATCACCTTTTAAACAATTTTACTGCTTTACATCCCTGATTGCAAAAAAGTAGGTCTCGTTTCGAAATACTATAACGCCTGATAATAAGCTTTTATGTTAAATTTTTTATTTGCATTAAAGAACATACCAGTCATACTTCCGAGTTTATCCTTCCATTGATACATGAATTCTCTTATTTAAAGGGATTATCTTCATCGCTAATCATGCAAATTATTATATGTTATTTTTTAAAAATTATAATGTATTTGAAATACGTTTGCTATATATTATGATTTTAATGACGTTAAGTACATCACTTTTGGCAATAATTTATTACCCCTTTGATAATAGTAGAACTTAGAAATAAAAATAATTATTAATTAGAGAAAAGCTTTATATTATCACTATTAATATATTCTATTTGTAAGGAAGTTGTCTGTTATACTTAATATTAGAGGATCTAATTATGTTATAAAGTGAGTTATTGTATTGTTTTGGAATTTTAATTAACTTTTTAAATGCATTTCAAAGGAAAGAAACTAAAGTTAAATACTTTTCAATGTACTTAATGTAGTCCTCTTTTTGAGATCTTCATTGAATTTGCTTTGTTTCTCACGCAATATCGTGTAAACTTTCTCTCTCAAAGCAAAGTTTTGTATTTCAGTTGTGAGAATTAGATTCATACTGATGTCCATCGATAATAGCCGTCGAAATCGAGATTTTTGAAAATAACTTCATGTTCTTGAGTTCAAAAGTAACTTATATAAAAATGATTTTCATCAAATTTATTTAACATTATTTTGGCATTTACTGTATATAATTATAATTATAAGATGATTAATTTTTTGTATTGAATATATTATACTGTTAACTACTTGTAATATATGCCACTAATTCTTATTTTCCACCTTAACTGAAGCAAAAAAGAGAAAAGATTCCATTATTTATATGATAAATAGCAATTTTGAACCAATTTAGTTTTTCATAAGCTTAATATTTATCTTCTTTTTATTTCTATTTCAAATAATTAGTTATTTTCCTTATTATAGCTTTTATTTGATAGTTATATTGAATTATACCCTAAACATATTCTATAGAGTATTCGCGTAATAATAAATTCTGAAAACTCTGAGAAACGAAAGAGTGAGAGATTTCATTTGAAAAAAGCGATTCTATTCATTAGAAATGACAAACAAATAAAAGCTTAACTCATAAAATGATATCATTCTAAACAATGAAATGGTGATTAAATCAAAGCTTTTATTTTATTCATATTTAAATAATTCAAGTTGTTGAGGAATTTTATTTAGTAGACCATAGATCTCAACATAAGATACATAAATACTGAAAATTGCTTCTCATATAATTACTAAAATGTTACATTTGATTCTTCTTAGACTATTGAAAATCAAACAAACTCAAACTTCAAGCTCTGTTGTACTGCATTTATACAGATTGAACTCCAAATGTCTATATTATGTAAAACTGGTATACTTTGTTGGTAGACAGCGATCGACAGTAGAAATTGTTTAGATATAAGGTTTAATGGAATAACATTTCTAAACAGATTTAAACATCTGTATGGATCAGATAGAGATAGATATATCACAGCTATCAATCAAACCAGAAAAAGGTTAATATATATACAATTATGTTGATAGTTATCAGTTCATCAATTGAAAAACATTTGTTTGTCAAATGAAGACAGTTTAGTGTTATGTAAAATAGCTTTGAACAAAAATTTGAAATAATCAAAAAATATTTATCGAATTATTTAATCTAAAAGTTAGCCCTACTTTATATGGTTGTGCGAAAAATGATTTAACTTATGTTAATCTTGTCTTATTTCTTCATTAACTTCACAATATTGTGACGCATGGCTGAGTCAATACTAGACAAAGACTAATAAGTAAAAGTTCTTTCAATAACATCTGAATAACATTTCTCCAATTTAAGTATCCTTTTTGGGGAAAATCCCAAACCTATCTTGTAATGAAGCAAACGATACTTTTATTTTTTATGCCCACGAAAACACATTACTATTCATGCACTCACCTGTAGTTTACCATCAAAATTCATATTACGCTTACTTTTAATAACCTATTGCTCAAAATATTGAGAAATAAATTATAACACTTATGAGTGAGAGTTATTTTATTATTCTTCTTCGGATTCTTAATCATTTTTTTTGAATTTCTTTGAATAAAATCAACTTTTGTGTGGAATGAAATATTTTAAAGAATAGCTTCATAACTATTTATTACAGCGCGAAAAGACTTTTATAGTGTTTTAGTTAAGAAAATTGTTAATTCTTAGTATATCATTAAACTGTGAAATTACTGCCAATATGTCATTGACGTGAGTGGGACTCTAAAGGACGAAAAAGACAATAAATAATTACTCTTTTTCTAAAATGCTATAATTTTATTTCCATTGATAAATAAACGTTTGCTATTTTGCTTTTCATGTTTTATTATAGTTTTCTTATCAAAATTGATGGCATTATCAACAACTTTGATGAACTGACCGACAGCTAAACAAAATTAAAGCTATAATTTATGCCAAACTATTATTTTTTGCTACTCTTTAATGTTGAAACGGTATGAAAAGTTTATTAATGCAATTAATTAACTTTCATTCATTTCCTGTTAGTATAAGAGTGTTTGAGACCTAATTTTAGAGCCGAAGCTACTAATTATGCGAATCACGTCTAATTCATTCTCATTTTTGTTATTAATGTTTAGTATAATAATCTTAAACCATATAAATTACATCTGGTATTAGAAAACGGTGTTTTACCAATTCTATAAACGAATATTATGCATACTAACGAATATGAATGTTACACAACAGTTATTTTCTATATAATTAAATTTTTTCATTTGACAGTCAACTTATGCCAATATCACATAATTCTCTTTCGAAGAAATGGAAGATTTATTATAAATTTAAATTTTACGAAACTGTGTAATTAAATAAAGGATTAGCAGTTTTTTTCAAAAATATTTATTACAAGCATTAATGCATTAATGCATTAAAGCATTATTTCATTTGTTTGAAATAATGAAAGCTTTGTAATAAAAATAAGTTTATGATAAGATTATTGAAACTGTACATGCATTACAATTCATACAATCAAAGATTTATAGATATTTGGCTTTTCCAGTGTAATGAGAAACACCAAAATCAGCTAATCATTAAAGAGATGAATAACATCATAACATCATTTTTAATAGATGTGATGTTAATAAAATTTACTGAATATTTAGCATAATATTTAAAAGATAATCATTTAATCGATGTTTTGGCATTGGATCGTAAATTCAATTGAAAGTAAAGCCTTGAATGAGCTTTTCATAGCAAAAAGTAATGTTGAGTGCACTGCAAATCGTTTAGATTCTCACCATTTCCATGACCTCAAATACTCCCTTCACCTATTGATGCCATTCATTGGATTGATTGCCGAACAATTAATACAAACGTTAACACATTACCAAATCTATTATAGCTTTTATTAATAAAAAAATATTAGTATAGAAACGCTTTCATATATTGTCAGAAATTTTTGATTTTTTTTGATTTATAAAACAATATTAACAGTGTTTATAATTTAATTACTTTGTTTAAGTATATGTTTTCTTTATTTAAATTGATGTTAGATCTCAGCCGGACTACGGAATACACTCAAAAATACATCAATTTTTTATACAGAAAAGATAATCAAAATGAAAATTACTTATTATGTATGCATTATTAATAGAATACTAACTTCGTGTTAAACTCTTTGTGTCCTTAAGTCAAATTAGGGTTAAGCAAAAAATAAAATTTATGAAAAATAAAAGAAAGAAATCAAAGAATAAATTAGTAATTTATAACTTGTGAAGAGACATGTGATTTACTTATTAATTCAAATTCACTTATTTTATACTTTTCTAATAATAATTATTTTTAATTACAGACCGATAAACACGTCATAAAATAAATTGATTTATTACTAAGTTAGTAATTGTACAAACTTTTAATTGACTATCATTTGTATACATTTGAATAAATTCTTTTGGCATCGATGAAGTAATCATTAATTTAAATCTAATTTATATTTGCATTAAAAGAGTAATAAACGAAAGGAGCACTTCATTTCTCACAATTTCATTTTGAATAACATTAACTCTCAGAAACACAGTTTCACCTCAAGAAAAATGCTGTCAACTCTATTTTTTTTAATTTAATAAATGAAATTGGTTTCAATTTTCTATCATTTCAGGGAAAATAACTTTTACGGTATTGCTTGCTGTACCTGTTCATCATTGCAAAGATAAAAAAAATTTTAAATTAAAGGATCTAACTTTTATTTTTAAATAAAAATTCAATAATATATATATTATACAAAATATCTGTAGTAACAAAATATGCATTTATTTAAGAATAAGGTAAATTAGGATTCTGTAGATTGAGATTCGGTGACTCGATGTGCTGCCATTTATTTTAAATATAATTTGTCCAAAATATATGTTCATCATTTCAATAACAAATCAATTAAAGCATGTTTAATGATTCTGATAGAGTAATACATAGAGTCATACACAGAGTTATACATTGTATAACTTATGAATAAAGGGAAAATTTTGGGTTTTAATTGGTTTCACACACATCATAAAACAAGCGGTGTAATGTTAGAATCACTTTAATTAATAATAGGTATTCGATCAATACCGGAGTCCATGGCTAATCTTCTAATGAAATCAAAATATCATCAAAAAATGATAAGATTTACTGATATTTAGTGATCACGTTTTTCGGTCTGTTGTGAAAGTCAGATTCGGTCTCAATATTTGGTACATGTCAAAGACCGAAAGATATTTTGAAAATTCGCATCAATACTCGGGCTATCAATATTAGTCCACTCTCTGGGACTCTTTTTTGCTTAAACACCTTTTTTAAATTTCGTTTTAATTAATGAAATTAAATATTGTTTAAATCACACTTATTATAAACCATAAAATGTTTGCACTTTTATATTTATTTAGAATGTTATTTATGATTAAATTACATTAAAATTAATGTAAGGTATTTCTAATTTGTTTATATGAAAGCATGCAAAGTGTCATTTAAGTGCGCTTTCACTTAGATTTTCCCTAACATTATGCAATAAACTACTCTTGAATTTTCGATATTTTAAATAATTAAGTCCAAAATTTTGGTTTATTCGGTGTATATATAGGCTTTCGCCGAATGAAAATTAAAAAATTTGGCTCAATATTCGGACAAATTCGGTATAGACCAAAAAATGCGATCACTACTAATATTTATAACTCTACTCTATTCTGTATTAATATTTGATCGAAAAACCTTTCAAAATAATTATGTGAGAGCATTAAAACAGAGATTATGAGAGTTGAAGTTATCATAAAAGAAGTGAAATCAAACCAAATATATGTAATTGGAAACTAAAATTTAAAGTTCGGAAGTGTTTTCCCAATAGAATATTTTTTCATTACTAAATTGGTTTTTTGCAGTTTAGCTCTTCCTTTGACTCCTCTTTTTGTGCCATTTCTTGCATTTGTTATGATTGATGGGATTCAATAACTTATGAATGAGCACAGACTCCAACATCGACTCTATAGAAGCAATTCATTATTGTTTGATAAAAAATCTTTAGGTAAAAATGATAATAAATTTTTTTATTTTTAATGTATTTTATTTTGTCTTTTATAAGAGTATTTATATAATAAGTGCAAAAAATACTTCAAAAAATAATAATAACTAAACGCAAAACGTTTAAAACTTTTTCAATAAAGCAAATAATTAGCCCCAAAAATATTTGTATCGATTTAAAGATATATTTTAGAAAAATTGATTGAAATTAAAAGTATTCAAATAGATCGAAGTCTAAAAGCAATCTAAGGTTGAATAGGGTTTGGATCAACTTTTAAACAGTACTAATCATTTGAATTAGCTCTGGAATCAGCTCTGAATTTTGTCATTGAGATGGTCTTTAAGTTATTTTAATGTGAAATATTTGTTTGCATCCAATTCTGAGCTTGAATTTTACAAAAGTTTTAAACGAATTGATATATTCTGTAAAACCCATCAAATAATGTCTATACAAATATTATAAAAGGAAAATTTGATAGATATGTATAAAAATAATAATATAATATATAGAAATAATTGTATTGGAAAATAAATGAACAAATCGATGGAATACATAGTGATATTCATAAGCAGTGCTTAGATTTAGTTCAGAACAGTTAACAATTGAAGTGACTATAATTTGTATGATTGGTTTCAATATCTAATAGATAATTGGCTATAAGGAGCTGTTCTTTGCTGTGTACTAGTAATAGCTCTGGCCGGTGCCGATGGAACTGATTTTCTACTACTGCTGCCCTCATACGAGGTTTTGGTGCTTCCACTGCTTCCACTGCTGCCATAACTGGATCCTCCTTTGACTTGGACTCCACCGAAAGATCCTGTGGATCCCCCTTTAGAGGATTGTTCACTACCACCTCCATAACCGCCACTTAATTGACCTCCAGAATCACCTCCACTTCCATAACCACTTCCTCCTCCACCACCTCCAGAGCCTGTTTCACGGTATAAGTCAGCGTTCAAATTGTAGAGCGACTGAGCCTGAGAACAGTCAACGTTATACCTGCGCAACATTAAAATGAAAAATATATGCATTAAAGCCCAGACTACAGGTACCAGAAGTACCGGATTTTATATACTGACCACCACTCGCACACAAATGTCTGCTGATTAAAAAGAGTAGCGTTCGGACATAAAAAGCCGTCTTGTCTTCCATCTGCTTGACATATATAGAAAGCCTGTATTCAAAAAGTCAATTAGCGTTTGTCTGAAATGAATGCTAATTTATAATACCTGACACTGAGCTCCAGTATCCGCATAATAACCGGGATATTGTTGATTATTACAGCTAAAGCCAGTATCAGGAACTTCATGATAAACAGGAAAATCTTGTCCCGGTTTTCCAAAGACATCTAACCATTTACTGTGATCTTCACCATCGTGTCCGTCTCCACCTACGGCATCACTAGAGCCATATCCACCAGAACTGACACCAGAACTGGCACCAGAACCGCCTCCGGAGCCATAACTTGTCTGACTGACTCCTTTAAAGCCCTGACCACCAAATGAAGACTGAGTGGTCCCTCCATAACCACCTGCACCCACACTTTTCTGCCCACTTCTCACTGCAACTGCAGGTGAGTTATATCTTTGGCCTCCTGATGGAAGACCATAATTGGAATCAGATCTCTGTTGGATCACTTGAATAGTGTTTGTCTTGGGCTGAGTGTCATACGATGGACTACTTGACCCACTATATTGTCCTCCAATAGATGACCCATAAATATTATCATAAGCCTGTTCACTGCCAAATGTCTCTTCAAAAGATCTTCCTTGCAATACATCACGAAAAGAACTCGTATCACTATAAGCCGCCCATGAATTCGAAGGCATACCACTTGTTAATGAGTTTAAAGTAAGCACTAAATGACAAATTATAAAAGCTTTTAATCAAACAAATCTAATAATTCCTTAATAATAATAAATAACAATAAATATTTTTTGTGAATTTTAAGATAACAAATGTTAAGTATATATAACAATATGATCTTTGATGAGCTTTTTGTTGATGCTCTTCATAACAATTCTTTGGTTCGCTTTCTTCTATTGTTTAATCAAAATCAGTATTAAATGGTAATCACTTTCTCATAGAAAGTGAATAAAATAGGTCACACTTTCACCAAAATTTGATTCTTGGAGATGATGAGCTACTTCTCAACTGCTTTTGTTTATTGAGAACTAAATTCAATTTTCAAGATTACTGTCGACTATTTAAATAACAAAAACCATACGTTTCTTATCTCTAAATCACATCAAAAATTTGAAATTCTTTTTTAAAGTATAGCACTTCAAGTTATTTTTCATTTTTCATAGCATTCACTGGTAATATCAAAATTTAAGTCTTAAAATCTTTTTTAAAAATGAAAATTGATTCATATGTATGAATAGAGCGGTATCTAGAATAGGCTTTCATACTATGATTAATTAATGTTCGATTTGATTAACTTAATTAATGTTAGTCTTTTTCATAATAAATTGCATTTAATCTTTTAATGTTACATAAATGTTATATTTAGTTACGAATTATTGGAATATAACTCCTGCTGTGGCTATTGTTTAGAAAATTAATGTTATCCAAAGTCTTTAGAGTTTTGCAAATATCAAAACGAAGGAACGCTGTCATTAAAGTTAACTTAAAAATTAATTTTGTTCTCTAAATAAAGTTTTTACATAAAATTTTTTGAACACTTCTGTCTTGAAAATTAAGTGAAACGCTTAAAGATAATATCACGGTTTGACTCTTCGCCGATTGTGCTCAATAATTAACTAATATATTATATTACAATTAACTTATAAATTATAAATTTAATTTATAACATATAATTTAATACAATATCTAAAAGCAATTTATTTATGTCTTTTCATTGAAATGCATTAAAAAGTAATAAATGGTTTGTAAATGAAAATGTAATTCAAAATAATCTTTGATTAAATAAGTTAATGAGATAAGAATATGGAACAGCTATGCATTATATTTCTTCACGATCTCTTCAAATTTTATACAATTGAGTAGTATTGAAAAGTATAAAGCTATAAATATTGCAGATCTTACACAAAAAGAAAATTTTTTAATCCTGCAAATTAAATATATAAACAAGAGATTAAGTTAACTATAGATAACTAATATTAATATTTTAATCTTCTATCAATATATAACAGTAAAGAGTCCAAAGTAAATAACTTATGTCTTAATACCTTTTTGATAAATAACAAAACTAAGTTAATAATCATTCGCTTTAAAACTTTGATAAATGACTACTTTCTAAATATGATTTATGGAATAGTTTAACAACTTATTTATACAATTGAAGCAAACAGAAAGAGCTGATTTAGTATCCATCAATGCACCACATGCTAAGCAAAGTTAAAATACTTTTGGATGCAAAAGTTGGTAAATTTAAAGTTTTCCGATTTTCATAATCTCTTGTATTTAACATAATTCCATATTCTTCCACATTATAAAACAAGAAATACTCGGTACAGTTCTATTTATGTGCTTTTCTTAAGCATTTCTCGATTTAAATTAGAAAATATATTTTGAAACCGAGAAATAAATAGTTTGTTTATAAGTTTTATATAATTTTATGTAAACATTTGAAGCAAAAATAATGAAAACAAATAGTTATTAATTATTATTCTAGTGACGATTCTTTAAAGTGATGTTTCAGAAGATTTTATAATAGTGTTCAGTACAAGTTTAGAATATGAATTAAATTCACACAGTTGCAGTTAATAGAATTGTATATAAGAAACACTATAATTATTTGAAGTAAAAAACAAAATATATTAATAATAGCTTTCATTTTTTTTATCCAAACTTAAAGTCAGGAATTGCTATTATAATTAATTTAATAGTTATTTTTATGAATTGCTGCTAAAACCTTCCATTGAATTAGTACAAGTACACAATGCTTTTCCAACTGTTCAATAAGTCATATATACAATGTATATTTTTTGTGTAAAATATTAATTTTCAATTTATTCTAAACTTAATTATAAATCAGAATTATTTACTGTATACTCAATCTGATTGTAAATAAGATCTTTATCTCCATAATTTACAAAGTCACATTTAAATGCAAAACTTTAAACTAACTAAAAATGTTTATTTGTTGCTAAGACTTGACCAAAAAATATAAACTTTAGTACAAATAAAATATAGATTTTAGAAGCGATAAAATATTTTTCTCTAGCTTTGAGTGTATATTCTTATCTATTATTAATTATAAATTTAGAGAATTACTTTCATACTTATCTCTTCCGATCTGTACAGTACTGAACAATACAGTACAAACTGGTATTACAAAAATTTACTTATTTTATTCATAGAGATTTCTTAGAAGTTTCTCTCAATTTTTTTACTATGAATTGAGAATTTTAATTAAAAACTTTGAATAACATTAAAGCACTTTCAAAATTATTTATTCAATTGAGCTTTGTTTGTATTTTTGAATTCAAAAATTGCCTTAAATTTTTCTAAAAATATTCTGAATACAGTAATTGTATGGCATTTGCACATTCCATGAATTTGAGATTAATAAAAAGCATTAAAGATGTATACTATACAAGTATAAGAATAATTACTAAAATTATAGATTGATGTCAAGTTAATAATTATTAACAAACGAGTCTTGAATTAAAAATTATTATAAACTCATTTAAATATATATATTTTTGCATAGAATAATTTGGATAATAGTTATTTATTTTGCAGGTTTTGCTAATTTTGCTAATTTTATAATCTCTCCACTCATGTGCTGTATTATAAGAAAAATATTTTTAAAAAATCGTGACTATAAAAATAGTTGAATGAACAGTAGAACAGATGTTATTTGAACTATTCTTATAACAATTCATAATGACTGCTACTTTTTCTCATAAGGAATTGATCACTGATTGATCAATGGACTAATTGCTGCTATCACTCAAAATTAATTTCTTCATGATTTGGAAGATAAAAGTGATTGAACTCAATCTTTGTTTCGTGACAGAGCATCTCAATAAAGCTAATACTTTTGACTTACAATGATATCCCATACAAATTCAAATCAGAATTGATATACACTTACCAATGGCTGACAGGAGCAGAACTTTTCTAGACTTCATAGCTTTTAACTGTTAGAGAGAGAAAATTATTTAAAATGGCATAAATAGGCAACTCATTAAACTTTTTTCACTTTAAATATTCATATACTGTAAAGCAATGATTCGGTTCTTATTCGAAAGCAAATATAGTTTGAAAATTTAAACGAACACTTTCTTGACTTCCCTTTGTTTTGAAAATCTTACTGTTTTTGCTCATTTTAATAACTATGAAACTAATGATCTGAAACTATCAATTTGAAGCGCTAATAATTTATATAAAAATCGAGTTCCGTTTGGTCAAAAAGAAAATTTCATACTCGAATTCCTCAATTATCTCTATTTTAAATAACTTATAAAATTTATGCCACTCTTGATAATAGGCAATAGATAATAAATTGGTCTTTCAAATAATTGCTTTCATCAAGTCTTTAATAAACCTTTCTTTACATATTGAAAAGAATTCGAATCAAAAATTTATTAGCAGTGAATATTATATTCATAATCATAATCCGATTTAATTTTTGCTATTTTAATAAATACCTAACTGTCTGTCAATCTAACGATAAAAAGTTTTCAAAAGTTCTCGCATTAGTTTAGTATAGAATATGAGTAAACAAAAGGATTTTCTCTCAAATCGAGCGTATTTTTGGAGAAATACTTTTAAAAGCCTTGTTATTCAGCTTTCAATCATGCAATTATGCTTTCAATCAAAAACTTACCAAAATTGCTATCACTTAGCGTTTAAAATGATGATATTCTTATTGGCAACAAAATTATCCTTAAATTTCTCAAAAGAATTGAGAGAAAATTGTAAAATCGTTATAAAGATGAGAAATCACAAATGCGGAACCACTTCTGGTTTGTTAAATCTTTATCAGTTACACATTCAATGAATTGAGCGGAACTTAAGTATTTTTACGTAGAAACTAAAATTATTTTCAATTAAACAAAGAATCACTTTTGCTTTCCTCACAATTTCTAAACTTAATGGAGAAAAGTTGAAACTTTAGAATTTAATTTAAATTGAAATTTTTTTATTGGAATGAATGGCTTTAAATAAGACTGCAATCAGTGGCTTCGTAATCGCTTAGGAGGAGACTTCGCCTTTCACTGCTCCATTTTTGTAAGCGATGGTCCGACAACTGGTTAAATGTAGTCCGACTTATCCTTTTGTTTCGTCCCTCTTTTACATGTTGTGCTCCATTTCTGGGACAAATACGAGAAAAGCTCATCATTTAATCGGGCATTAAATATGTTGATTGAAATTAAAAGTGAGTTTCAATTGGTTTCAATTGGTTTGCTTTCACTCATGCCATTTCATGACTGCATCTTTTCTTCTTATTTATTATATATTTTTGCTCACAAAACATTCAATTACTATCAATTTATTATCTTTTAAATAATAAAATTTAAGTGACCATTAATTACGATTAAATTGTTGTTTATTTGTTTAATTGGTTATTAATTTCGTAAGTTAGCAGTGAATCGGTTTAGATAACCAAAAATCGTAGGTTTTAGCTCTGTTTCAAAACAAAGAAGCAATCATTTTAATTGTATTTAAGTTCAGTATTTCTCAGCTTTGCTTCAATTAAATAATAAATAGTTTAATATCTGAGAATCATTTCTTGTTTCTATTACTTACTGTACTTTCAATAATAAAGCTTAGAAAAAAGAATATATCTTTTGATAAAAAGTAGAAAATTTTTTAACGTTATTTTTAAAAAATTTCATTTAAAATGAAGTTAATTTGATAGACTCATAAAAATACAGGTAAATTTTGACTTGAGTTTACGCTCTGTAGTTTGAAAATGTGTTTTACTAAACTTTTCATAAACTTATATCTTAAAAAATAAGAGATAAGACTTTTAATAAGACTTTAATAAGACTTTTAATTAACTTATATCTTATATACATTTTTAGGGTTTACGTGAATTTTTATGAGTTTTTTCAAGATATTTATTTCTTTGTTAATGAAATTAAACGATTACAAAGTTGTAAAATTGCATGAAATACAAAGCCTTATTTCCTATCACATTAGTGTATGATTCTCTTGTGATGAGCTTTTGTGTTGTGATAGTTGATCATTAATCAAATATTATTTTTTATGTGGCTTAATATTAATTTTAATGAGTCGAGTTTTATTCAAATATTTAGTTTGGAGTATAAGTTATTATAGTAATTATAAATAAGTATTTATATAGTGTATGCTGTATTGTAATGTTTGGTAAATACGAATATATGGCGATATATTACAATATTGTAAGCAATTTATAATAGCATACATTTATAATGAAAACATTTTTGTGTTGGTGAAAGGCAAAGGAGTATCATTTAACTTGTTCAATATGAATATGAAATGTAATTATATATTCAATATATTCGGGTATTAGTTATTATTGTGAATAATCAGGCAATATATTGAATATTAAACATTTTTTGCTATTAATCTCTAAAATGCTTTTGACTAAATTTTTGAAACTTTGCTCAAATAGGAAGTAATAAAACAATTAGCGAAAAGAACATATTAAAGGTCTTTATAGAATAATTTGATATAAGCGAGTGTAAAGTCAACTGAATATATAAACTTTTGTTCTTATAGATTGTTGATTAGCTTTGAATACATTCTTCTCAGAAAAAAATAAAGAAGATATTCATTTATAATCTATTACAATAACGGTCACATATGTGAAACGATGTTTGATTTATTCAAATTAGGGATGAAATGAATAATTTGAAAGATGTTAATGATTTCCTTAACAATAGAATTAAACACCAACTCGTTTTTTAATTTTCTCATAATTTTAGAATAAGTCTTGAAAGTTACAGCGGATATGATCTAAGATATTAATTATCATAAATAATGATTATAAGAGTTAGTATAAGTCTAATTAACATTGGAGTTCTTAGAAAATCTAACTTTGAACTCAATTCTACTGTTTCACACCAAACGCTTAGATTTTTATTTCTTATTCATCTTTTTACATATATTTCAAAGATTTAAATCATTAACGTCTACTTATTGTCATGAATCAAAATTAGTATTAAAGCAAAAAGCAATAATTCTATTTATGCACTGCATTACATTATAATTGAATTAGTTTATTCATTGTAAAAACATAGTCAATGCTTTCAAAAGAAAGCATTATTTTTAGTACTTTTATTAAATAAATAAAATCATATTTTTCTAGAACAGTTACTTTATTGTATACCAGACATAAGAGCAAAAAATTGAATACATTTAAGGTATGCATTATGTATACCTGCACAGCTGTATTATATGCTATACTATATTAATAATAGACATAAAGTTGACCTTAAGACCGTTTAAGTTATAGGTAATACCTGTATGAAAGCCG
>JAQGCH010000108.1:0-33502 GCA_034699485.1 Nanhermannia elegantula
CATAGTCTGTATTAGCGAAAGCATCAAATGCTTTCAAAAGCGGTGATGCATCAAATGCATTACATTTGACAGAAGTTTACGTTCATCAGTAAAACGCAACACACAATAACTTCTTGTACGCACATCACTAGTTATATGAAGGAGAAGAATAATATGCCATAACTTTACTGTACGGATCTTTTAGTAATACCGCAACAGCAGTTTTAGTTCAGTAGTTTCCTCCCTTTCGAAGAATGATATGTGAATAATATCATGCAATAACGGGGTGGAGTGCACGTGACAAAAGAATATGACACTTAAAAGTAAGCCACTGCATGCAACAACGATCAAGTCTATGGTTAAACCAGTCCCTGTCAGGATCACCAGAATATGAGAAGTACAGAATATATCATAACAGCATTTTATTTTATATTATACTCGAGTTCATAAAATACAAATACAAATATTATATCAATTTGAGCAAAACCAAAATATTTGGGTTCAATTAAATTCTATTTATTGTTTAAACAGTCGTGTATTCAGCAAAGCTCTTTACAATACATAACTGTATGTTAAGGTTATACAAATTTTAAAACAAAGATAAAAAATATAAAAATAATTGTTTTTATTAAAGCTTAAACAGAAATATCTTCGAACCTAAGTTTTAAATCTATGACAGTATAATTACATTATATTATCTAAAAACAGTTCTTTAAACTAAAGTTCATATCAAACGTGCAAAGAATTGAATGCATCATCCAATCAGTTAGACATTTATCAGAATGAAATTTAAATTTAATAAAAAAAATTATTTTAAGAGATACAAAAGTTATATCCAATTTATCTCTTTTACTAAGTTATCAATAGGAATACTCTTCAGTTATCTTCTGTACAATACTTGTTAGTGTTGTCTACGGTCGGTCGTAGTTTTGATGTACGAGTAAACTCATGTAAGTATAAGTTTAAGAATACGATTAGAGGCAAAGAGTTAGATGAATAGTATTGTGTTAAAAGGAATCGTAAAATGACGAGAAATGTAATAAATAAACAACAGTTTCAAAGTGGAAAACATTAATTCAATAAAAGCGAATCACTAATTGAATTTGTTACAAATTTGATTCGATTTGTTAGTATGCATGTAAAGTATTGTACAGTATTGTACTCTACTGTACACTACTACAGCACAATACTATTGAGACTGTTTCCTAATACAAGTATTCCTAATACTAAACTATTGATACGCCTTTTCTATGAAACTAACGCTCAGATCACTGTATTGGTTACGATAATAGTAAAACTTGATTGACAGTGTGCCTGATCAGAGGTGGTTATAACGCTCAACATCTCAAGTTGTGAACCAATCGAACGTAATTTTTTGCAAAAAAAACCGATTTCACCAAAAATAAGATTAGACACAATTTCTCGCACGACTTTTTTGAACATATTGTTTAAACTCATATAAATAGAATATCTATTTTTTCAACACTAAAGTAAGCACAAGATTATAAAAAGTTAATCGCGAGAGTGAAAATGGAATAACAGCCTATGGCAGCAGAAATTTTAAATCAATGCGATATAAATTATAAATAGTCAATATTGGATAAAATCCTATTTTAGATGTAGGAGAATGTTTCCAAGTTTTGCAGTCTTTCATTCGCTGATATACAGTGCAGACATATATCTACTCTATGTTTATAGAGTTTATGCCTCATTCAATTGCTTAAAATCGATAAATACAGTGAAAAATGTTGCACAGCATCATCTCATCAATAGAACATTATATTGTGGGGTTTTTAATCTTCAACTAAGTTCCAAAGAATAGCATTGCAAATAAGAATACGCTATTCGTTTCATTATTTCAAAGGCTAATAAATAAATTGCAATTTTTTCAGAGAAAAAGTATAAATAATTTATAAGAAAAGTTAATATAAGATGAATGAAAATTTGTTAAGTTTTACAAGTTTTTATTTTCACTTAAATTATACTGTATTAGTAGTTCCCGTTGCTTTGCAACTCACCTAACTTTCTGATATAGCATGTTTAGGCTAAGAATATAAGACGTGATAAAAGTTTTATTAGAATTTTAGAAAAACTATAATTGAAACGCATTATGCATTTCATTTTTTGGAATTTTTCTTATAAACATCTGAATCATATTATTGTAAAAATTTTATTACATTATTGCGGACACACAAACATACACTAATAGCTAAATAACGCGTATTTTGACAAAACATAAGAATCATTTTCTTAACAATGATTTATTAATCAGACTAAACAATGTATTAATTAATTATAAGTTCGATTTAAAATCATATTTATTGTTAGAAGTGATGCTCCGCTTTCAAAATGAAAATTTTTCTCAAAATTGAAATCAAAATACAATTGAAATGAAAAATGATAGTTAAAATTGTGGCAAATGAATTAAATACTATAATAGAATATTTTGTCCAAATAATTATATTAAACACGTTGTAATCAGAAATCTTTCTAATATACTGGACTTTAAAAACCTAAATTTAGTGAATGACTGGGGATCGGACTTTTGTATTCCGAATTTTCAATTTTCAATGGGTTTATAATTATTTAAATAATTGTCAGTTTAGTATGAAATTAACAAAAAAATAATGTAAAAGTCTAGAAATCACTTGGGGTACCAAGGGAAATTTTTAGAGTCTAGGGAGGGGTACTACTACCTACAGACCCCGCACATAGTCCCACTCAGCCCTATTATATAGAGTTCACTTCTCTGTAAATCATACCTGTATTAATACAACATGACGAAGCTACTGGTGCATTACAGATATGCAATGCAGTGCAGTACAGGGCTGAGTGGAACTTTGTGCGGGGTCTGTACATACCTATGCTTATATCTGGTTGAAAGCAGGTTGAAAATATTATTCTATTATACGTGAACTATTACTAGCTGTGATGATAATGATGTAGAATTGATTTTTAAAATATTTTTCGTGATTAAATTGGATTATTTTATAAATTACACCATTTTCATAATTTACGCGTAAATTGCATGTAATTTTACACTAAATTATAATTTACGTAAAAGAATTATTTCGATAAATATAGAAAATTGCCAGAAATTCACAGCTCTAGTAGAAAGTAGATCCGTCTGTAATAAAATACACAAGTTTTTAAGGTTTTAGTAATAGATTAAAGTATGTTTCAGTTTTTGATAATTCGCTTTCCGAATTCGAAAACCAATTGGAAAAATACAATTGAAATGAAAAACTTAAGAGCCAAACATCACTACATAGTACGTCATACACCACTGCCTTATAATTCACTTGAGTATTAAACTTTTAATTGATTTGACACTACATTGTTATGATATTATAAGATTATAAAGTTTGTTGTTGTTTAAAAAGAATATCAAAATAGAAGTTTGTTATCAAACAATTGAAACGTGAAAACAAACCATTTGTTAGTAAAAGTATAAAAGACGAAAACGAGACAGAAAACAAAGAATAAACAAATGCCTCTTTAGAAGAAAAATGAAATAAAAAACGTTGATTTAGAAGTGAATGTTTACCACAAAATAATGTGATGTACATTACCTGTAAGAGTGACAAAATATAATTTACTCTATTATACAGCACATTATTCAGTAGAAATGAATAGAATTTAAAGTCTGTCCACATTATAGTGTAGTTCATCGGTTCACTTATTCCAAGAGCCATGAAATAAGTTGCAATTATGCTATAGATGCAGAAAATGCATAACTGTTTCATAGCAGAAAAATCTCTATTAAACCAAAATAGTGGTAATACAATAGATTTTATCCATTGCTAATCCATGGATAATCCAAAGGTTGTATATATCTTATACATAGCCTGTTTTTAATGTTAATCTTTAGTTTAATTTACAAACATAAAACTTGTAATTATTACAATAGATAACAGTGATTCGTGAGATTATCAACCTTTATAATACTCAGCATTAATATTAGGTTAAGTATTCATGAGAATTATGAGCGCTTGAGTCAGTGCAATAAGCGCTCAAATGCTTGAGTTTATAGTATTGATAGTTTTTGATGAAAAATGCATTAATGCATGTTTAAGAAGTGTTGCGCAAGCATTACCTTTCGTTCTAAGCCTGAATGTTTTGGTTTGTCTTTTCATCTGAACCAATATGATAGTGAAAATACTCTTACTCTTACTTTATCGAAAACCTGCACTTTCAAAACTTTTAAAGAGCTTACAACGGAGTAATTCTCATGAGCACTGAGAATAAAAATATGAGTAAAGTATTTCGACTTTTGCGAGAGTTGGAAACCTAACTTTGGGGAAATGAGACACTATCAGGCTATCATTCTCACAAAAATAATGAACAAAAGGTCTTTTTCTACAATGACTCAATATTAAAGTGCATACACCTAAAGATCGTATTATAGAGAACAAAATCATAATGGAATAGATAGCTCTGAATATGTTCTGGTTTTGCACACTCTTCGACATCCAAACTCTCCATTTCTGTAAAGTGCTCAACAAATATCATTGCTTTGAGTGAAATTGATGTTAAGAGTCTGTTGTATTAATATATTTATAAAAAAGATTTTAAAATAATGGAATTCAACTGTTTTATGTAATGTTACTCAAGAAGGAAATAATTTAAGCATACATTTAAAAAATAATGGGTACAAACAATCTAAGAATGGAATATTTGTTCAAATTTTATGAAAGTCTTTCTAATGTTTCAGAAATATTTATTTTTTGAATAAATTTTCAATCATTTGATTAATGAATACAGTTTAGAAAAATATGTAAATCTGAACATTCAATGGACTCAAATGGCTCATAAACTATTGAATTGAAATAAATGATAAGTTAATTATACTTTAATACTATGTGACTCACACTATTTAGTTGTGTAGATATTTCTAAATATTGTAAAATTAATTTTGAATTTCTATTGGAAACATAATTTTTCGCATTTATCCCAATAACAATTTTGATGTCCTTAAATGACTGGTTTATGTTAAGATTGAAAATTATTCTAAGACTTTCTAAAAAAATTAAATATATTTTTCATGTGTGTGTTTTAAGAGAACAGACATTTTGACTAAAAAATCTTCATAAATTTTTTTTGTTGTTGATGAGGACAACTTAGAAAAATTTGCCGAAAATTCTCAAGACAATACTTGAGTGCACCAAACTTTATATTATAATAAAGATAAAAATAAAAATCTTCCATATAAGTTCCCAAATGGATGAAGACTTTGCAGGCAATGTTTAATTTTTCGTTGATGAACTTAAAAGACCTACAAAAGCACTCTAACGGCAATTTGAAAGACCAAAGTTTACATTTGATGCAGTTTTGAACCCTTCTTTTCAGATGAAGCAAAGGGATTAATTTGATATGCATTAAAGAAAGGGAGAACCTAATGAGGTCTGAATTAATGCATATTAATTCGTTTGATGTGATATCATAAGTGATTGCATCTGAAACTTGCTGTATTATAATAATAAATACAATTTATGCTCTGAGCAAATGTAAGTATCTGTTAGCAAGAGTCGAATTATGATGAGTCGCTTTAAGGTGATGCTAGAGCTCAACTGAGTAAACAATTCATATTATTATTATTTTGATAAGCGTCGAGATCTCAAGTTGAAAAGGCGTTTTTGTAAAGTGGTAGAGCTTTATATTAAAGTTATGCAGCATATGGAAAGTTAGAAATTCTAACCTACAATAATCTTACGTTAGAGCTATCTCATAACCTTCACATAACATATAAATATTATAATGCGTCAACCTTTTCACTGACTATTCTCGATAATAAAACTGAATCAACACAAACTTATGATTTGCATAAAAGTTAACTCAATTTTCAGCTTTTAATATGAGAAATTGGTTTTTTGCATTTTTTTGTTGTCATTTAAATTAAGCTAAGCTTAGGGTTCTTTCATTTGGTTTTATTTAAAAATAAAAACTATTTAATCGGAGAATTATTTCCAATTTCAAATCCAATATTTGAAAATGTTATTAAATAGCATCCATAGCAGCCCATAAGCTGTAGATTGGAATGAATACATTTTACTTACTGTATAAGCTCTGTATTTGTAATGTAGTTAACGGGTGACCAGTAAAAGAGTGAAACATTTTAAAAGTTTATAACTCGAAAACTAATGAAGATATTTAAATAAAATTTTTTCGGAAGAAAGAGGAATTTACATACTTTCATGAGATTTTTGTTCAAATTATTTCTAGCGAAGCTGTAAGTCATTAAGTTTGAGTGATGTTTAGCAACGTCTTAGAGTAAATTCATTTATTGTTTTGTCCGTACCCTGAGATGTGTTGTTCAAAACCTAACCTAAATTTTAAATTAGTCAACCTGGATCAAGGGTTCGGTTTTTGACAACAGATCTTAGGGTAAGGCCAACACAATAAGTGACTTCTCTCTAATATGGCTGCTAAACATCACTCAAACATGATGAATTACAGCCTCGCTAGAAATAATTTGAACAAAAATCTCATGAAAGTATGTAAATTCCTTTTTCATTCAGAAAAAATTTTATTTAGATATCTTCATTAGTTTTCGAGTTATAAACTTTTAGAGTGTTTCACTCTTTTACTGGTCACCCTGTACATATAACTGCGCCGCTGGTTATGAGCCTCTATTTCTGCTCAAAATTATCACTTCATTTTGAAGAAATGTGACAGCACTCAAATATTGGAGTCATAACTTGTAGAGTTGAGATTCGAATGTAGTGATGTTACTTTACTTTTAAACAAATGACTATTCCTTGTTTTAAATGGATTTCTCAAAAAATCAATGATAGACTTCAGTTGTGCTTATTTTTTATGCTTCAGCCACTTTACACTTGAAAACTATAGGCAAAGCTGTTATCAAAGTAGCGCTGCTTTATTTCGTTTGTAATTTCTTCATATCGACCTCACATTTGCATACATTTATTTGTTATATATGTAGATAAGAATATTCTCAGAAATAATATATAAAATATTAGAAGCCTTTGTTAATTGAAGGCATGAATTCTAAATGTATAGGTCAGGTAAATATCTTATAATACAATCTTAACTAAAATTGATGAATAAAAATATTAAAAACTTAAACTAAATTAAATAATTTATTAATCTGGAGTATCTGCCAATAAAATTGCATTTTAAAAGGATTAAGCGCCTACTCATGTTATCCTATTTAAGTTACACATAAACTAAACTGACATTTAGTTTCGTTCTTATAAATATTTTAATAAATTCAATTATTCTTCGGGCTCTTGCTTTTCAATTTTCGACTTCATGCCAAAGTCGATACCCTTTAAAGATGGATAACGGAAAATGCACAGTACTCTCAATCAAAAATATTAAACATGAAATTTAGAAATTCAAATTTACCCAACTCAAATTGTAAGAGTAATATCAAAACTTGTTAAATGTTTGTTAAACTGTTATTACTATTTTTAGATTTAGACTTACATTGCTGTTTGTTAATACAATTTTTATAAGTTAAAAATAAAAAATTCCTACTAAGTCTGACCCATTCAATGTAAAGTGTGACCTATTCAGAATAAAATTTATAATGAAATTATGTTAGAATTTTAAAATTATATTTATATTGAAAAATTTATAGATTAGTTTATTCAGAATAATAAAATTGCAATGGCTCTAATTCAATTTAATTTATAAAGTTAATTTAATTCGTGAGTTTACTTCATTTTAAAAAAATTCTAATAATTTGGATGAGATTTTTCCCTAACCTATGATTTTTAAGAATTGCCAGTTTGGCATATATCCAAAACTGGTACCTTTATTCGACTGCCTTATGCCATAATTCTATCATTTATCATAGGCTTTTCTCCAACTCAATACTACATTAAACATGATTATTGTCAGCCCGAAAGAGTGAAAAAGAAAATATTATGTTATAGTTTATCACTAGATATAAATTGTTTCAATGCTCATCAAAATGTTTGTCATATCATGTATTCTATCGTAATTGAAATTTATATCTTTTATATCATATCATAAGTAACTTTAATTAACTTTATTATAAAATAAAGTGTAGAATAAATAATTTAATTTTACATCAAATACAATAATCTATCGATTTCTTAATTAAGAAATTTTTATTAAAAATCTTGAATTCTGTATAATTTTTGTCAACAGTTGAGAGAACTTTATTATACTATTAATAAAATTTATTCTGAATCACTAACTGAATACTATTATCACTTAAATTTCTGAATATTTTATGAAGTCATACCACTACAACCCATTATGGAATTGTACAATAATTGGATTTTATGTCAAAAAAGAGATCGAATTGTCAAAAGTTGAAATCTAACACAAAGATTAGAAAATGACTTAATTTATAAAAACAATAAAAAAGAAATCGCTAAAGAATTATAAATAAGAGACATTAAAAGATTAACATTAAAAGACAATTATTGCACTTTCAGCATAAAAAATAGATTAGATGGAAAAGTATATAAATTAAATTTATTTATTTGAATAAAAACAAAAAAATTAATGAGATTTATATATAATTTCATTTATGTTATTCGCACTGTAAGAATAGATGTAATTTGGAATCTATTTAATTATTTTAGTTAGGCTCTAATTGAATATTATTTAATGCTGTATTTGAATTTCAATTATTTGGATTTATGTTTCAATTATATTGTATATGTATTTATATCAACAAAAAAGCTCTACAAACATAATTAAACCGTTGATTCAAAATCAAATACCAATCGTCCACATACAGTATAAATATAACACTGTATATCATTATATTAAGTGTCAGTGTTTCAAACTTTTTTAAAAAGTGCCTATACTTTACTGCCTTTAACTTAAATACGATATATATAATACATTATTTGAAACATTGCAAAGATTCATAGATTAGTTTAATGATAATTGAATTTGTAAAACACAGAAAGAGCACTACAATGTTTATTATAAAATTTATAATTTTCATTCTTTGAGACATGCGTTTCATGTAATTCTCTTTATGATAAGCGATTTATATGCTGTTCAGTTTTGACAAGAAAGCAACAAAAGAACTGACAATTTATTTATAGAAAAATATAAACTCATCAAACTTACGAATTAGTATTAATTCGCCTTTACTTGAAAGATGAGTTGCGGTATTTTTTATATAAAATAGCTTAAAAAAATTTGAAAGCTCGAGAAAACATTAGATTTGCCAACATTTACATCGTTAGCGTTTAACAATACTTTTAACTGAACAAAGAAGTATTATTCCCTAAATCTGTTGAGTGATTGCATTCAGAGCATGCTTTGAAAGTAATTTTTTTGAATTTATAGAAATAACATCTTATTTATGCCGAAATGAAGATTAAATAATAGATTGATAAGAGGCAAATAGAGTACACATTAGAAATGCTATGAAAAAAGAAATATATTATTTATTTCAAATAAATTATTTATAAATGCTTTCACAGGCTATTCATTATACTTTTCTCTCACGCCTATCAAAATATATCCATTAATAGCATTGGAATTCAAACATCTCAAAGAGATTTTAAGTAAAAATATTATTATTATAAACTCTTTTAATTAGGAATTGATTTAAACCCTTTTTAATTTTGTAGTCATTAGCTTTAGATTTGCAAACGATATTCAGTATCTGTAACAAATTGCAGATGTGCGCCAGTCCTATGAGATATGGCTCGTTATGTCTATAAAAGCTTACGCTTTCTGGTCCACCTCTCAAAGGGCTGAGTTCCTCATAGCTTTTATGTCAGTTGAGTTTAATTTAGCTGCATATCAACCGAAAGCATAAAATTATGAAATCAATACAATTAAGCAGAATATAAGTTATTAATATTAATCATTTTATCACTTGACTAGTTTTCTGATTAATCAGATCACAAACAATGTAACAAATATTACAGTATATTACAGTATATTAAAGTGAAGCTCAAGTTTATATAAATAAAATCAAATTACATGTCTTACATGTCTTACTGCTTAGGCTAAAAACTTAGGAATTTAGGAATGAAACTAAAATATAATTAAATTGATCTCTTCTTAACGATCCGTAGGATTTCAGCTTTTCACCGATCAATTTATTCAAATTAAATTTGTTCTTACAATACAATAGTTTGAAACAATACTATAAAATCACAAATACTTGATTAAATTTAAATAAATGATAGTAAAAGTTGATTTAATAGTATTGAAATAATTTTTCCAAATTAAGGAAAACTCATTTACAATAGTTTGAAGAGAGTTCCGGAAATCTAAGGCTTAGAATTAACGTATGTTTAAGTAGAGATTATTTGCCTCACCATTGCTTTTAAAAATAATACTGATTTGAAACAAAACAAAAGCATATATTATGAGAAGCAAAGCAAAAATAATCTCAAAATTTGAGCACAGCCTACATTAAAAACTTGTTACTTATCATTAAAATATTGATTTTTATAAGAGCATTACATTTAACGTGACTCTTATTTAGTTTTTACGATTCGCTTAAAAAGATTGCATGTTTGATACCATCAAATATTTAAATCTTACAATCATTACCATCATAGTTAAGTGATAAAAATGAATAAAAGTCATGTATTGTACAATACTGTACGCAGAATAAAGCAAACAAAATGAAAAATAAATAATTTTGTCCGTCACTATACATTTCAAATTTAAGTAATGTCATAAACTATTTAGAATCATAATAAAGATAAATTGTGTGCAATAAAATTTAATGCAATTCTAATGGACTTAAATAAGTGACAGATATTCTATGGAACAGGAATTAGCACTTATTAGTCAATTAGTAAAACTGGGTTTTCTTGCTTTTTATTAAAATAAATATCCAAACAAGTGATTTGACATAAAGTAAACATAAATCGAGAAAAGAACGCTTAAGCATTTGACTCACCCTTTCACAGAAAACACAGTTCAGTATTTATCGATTGAGTTTGTGGTGATGAATATCTTCCTGTTGAAAACAATGTGCGATTCTGGATAATCAAGTGGAGTCCTTTCGATTATGCTTCGGATGCGGGTTTGCCGGGTTTGGTGATGCAAAATAATAGTTTAATGGCGTTCAAAATCCTTCGCTGCTTCTTCAATGTTCAGCTTCTTGTATTACTTCTATATTCAACTATTGGAAAGTTAGCAGCGATTCAATGCTGAACGCAATTTCCATGACAACTACATTGATCGAAAGAAAGATGACTGACAGCCAACAACATTCATGTGAATTGCTGTGAATTGCTCTGAATTGCTCCAAAAGACAAAAACTTTCACATGTTTCTACTTTAGTCACTATCACTGCGTTGTCTGTATTACTCTAAACTTGTATCGAACAGCCTGTGTATTATTAGATTGTATTTTAATAAATCAATGGCATATCTCCCTTCTGCTACTCGACTATTCAACTTTCTCATGAGAACCTTCATGTGATCATCACTTTCAACAAACCCTATATTAACAGCAATCCAGGGCTAAAATAATAGTTGTTATTAATTTTAAGATGAGATTTTGTGCAAATAAGAATTATCAGCTTTTCGTACTAAACATAATTCATATTTGACACACACGTACTGTTCTTTTACCCTTTAATAGTCCCTCAATAGAATCAATGAGTAATAATAGTGAAAAACAATAAAATATGAAACCAACACATCAATAATTTTTCCTATCAGTAGCGATGCTTCAAGAATACACACCAATAATACTTCCTATTATTAATATTAGTGCAATGGCTAAAAAGATATGTGATTCAGATATGATTTACTTCGCCTTTTTTATTAATAACTCAGTCCAAAAATAACTAAAATCTCATTAATTTTACTTTGAAATAAATGCTCAATAGATTCTAATTCAAGAACTTGAATTCAAAACTAATAAATCTAGTGATAAAAATACTAATAATGGCTAAAAATATTTTTTTTTATAATAATTCTATAGAAAACTAAATGATTATCAACGAATATAAATGTATTTTTATGACATTAAAGAATTTTTTTTAAGTAAAACTCTGGCACGAAAGCGATTTTTTGTGATTTTACTACAAAGTACAGTACATTCAATCATTCGTTTGCTTATTTCACACTCTTTTATTCGTTTAAGTTGTTGTTAAATCTTTATTTTAGATGAAATATGAATTTGTTCATTAGAAAGTTCATAACATGAAAACATTCTTTGATTATGATTCAAGTCTAAGTACTTACAATACTTTTTAGAAGAGCAGGTTTAAAGTCTCCAATTTTTAAAAACTATCTTTAAAATACCTTTTTATCTCAATTTATTTAAATAAGATATAGTTTTTACAAAATTAGGCATAAAGTAACGATTGAATACTATTACAGTAGTAACTAAAAGCAATCTTAAATATTATTATTATAAAGTTCGTATTACGTGTAATTAAAAGCTACTTTTTAAAATTCATTTGATATTATTTAGAAAATCTAAAGAAAATTATTAATTATAATCAAAAATATTAAATTAAATGTATTAAAGTTTAAATTTATTAAAATAATACTAATTTGCTGTATAAGACAATAAAAAACTGCAGGACTTGTGTCATATTTGTTAGATTTACTAAAGAATAGAGATAAGATTTTAGCAAAATTGACACATTTTGATTTTTTGAGTTCCCCTCTCATTTTAAACTAATTTTGATTTTAAGCCTAAATTTAATTCCATCCATGTCCTTCCATGTTAAGGGGAATTTTGACTAAATCCTCCCTATTATTCTTTGAACATAATCGTAGAAACAATACAAATATAGATTAAAACTAGAATTAATTTGATTCTGGAATCGAAATAAAAAGATAAAGTAATTTTTATTTCTAGGAATAGGAAAGGAATCCAAGTTATTATTTATTTATTTATTTTGATGGATTCTTAATTAGAATAAAATAACTCTTATTTTTAGAAAAACTGGAGGATTGAACCAAAATAAAAATTTTTAATGAAACGGAATAAGATATGAATAGATGTGAAATTCAAAGAAACCTAAGATTTAAAGAATATATTCACAAAATGAATATTAAGTTTTTTATATCTTTTATCATTAAATTTAATTATTGGTTAAAATTATGAAATTTTCAAATCAAAAAGTAATGTTAGAATTGATAGTTATCTTCAAATACATTATACACGTTGTGTACTCCAAATCAATTATGTTATAATCACCATAATTAAGTACTAAAATATCAAATTCTTTCAAAATATTATCTCATAATTGAGTTTTGTGTTCAAAGTTTTAAGACCAGTAATTTACATGTTTTATCTGTCATTTTGATTCATTTCGATTAAAAGTTTAGACATTTAGGCAGTGTTTGAATGCAATTTCACTCATTTTTACCAAATCAATGAAAACTCTGATATCTATTAAAATTTTGAAAATCAAGAAATTAAAAAGAATTTAAGTTTTCAGTTCTATGAACGCCTTTCCTTATTCTAATATTCCTCAGACTTGTGAATACAAAACGTGAACTTCAGAAATACCCGATGTCTGCTCATTATGTTTATTAACATTTATTAGTAGTGATAAACGGGAACACAATCTAATATACTATCGAAGATTTGATGACCTTTTATATAATGTGAGCGTAAGTCCAAACTTTAGAAAGTGATTCAGACGTCAGGAATTCAGACTTTACTTTAGAATTAAGGTCTTATTGCTGAAAAACCATAGTTTCAACATTGAAATAGTGACAGTAATTTACTTCCGCTTCCATGGAATGACAGAACCGAAAATCAATATAAAAACTGCATTTATCTGAATTAGAGTTTACCGTCTTTGTAAACCTTTGCAGGTTTGGAGGCTTTGCGTTTGGAGTTTGCATTACATTTTATGTATACATTTGGTTGAGTTTTTGTATTATTATAAGTTATGGCACTCTTAAAACGTGGACTTTTCTTCATTGATCTTTGGTATAATCTATTGTGCGACGACTTATACTTTTCTTTCTGGTACAGTTGTGTCATATCATTCTCTCTTTTCTCCATTCTCTTTGTTGGTTCAATTTATCACTCATATCATAATTAAATTATGGGTTGCCTTTCGTTATACAATACTCTTTTACTAAACTTTATATTCACTACTCTATACTTTTCAAAATAATGTTCAAACACTTCAGCCAATTTTGAGTTTACTTCTCATGAGTGAACCTTAACTTTCTTTTTAAGCTTTGAATAAATGTTTAAAACTTCTAAAATATAGACTTTTTTACAGGAAAAATATTATTATTTAGAAAAATGAAAAAACATCAAATTTTTATATCCAATAATTGTTAAAAAATCAAAGTTTCTGTCTAGAAATTATTGAAAGCACAAATATGCCCACATTGAATAGTATGTGTGGATGTGCTTCTGTATATGCCCACTTGCATATGTGATTAAGCTTAATTTATAGATGTATCACTTTTAAGCCAGTTAAACTGTTACATTATGCTATTTGTCCAAAACTAATCTTAACCTAAAACTTAACTAATCCAATAATTATTGCCACACATTTTCAAAGAGTCACTGTTGCATATCTAATGTGCATCACAATTGCTTTTAAAATCTCTTAGTATTCCTCTCTATTTAAAAACCAAATTCATGCGAAAATCTGTTTGTATATTAGTTTTTGAATAATAAATTTTTACTTTACCGGTCAATTAATTTCCACTGCAATATTGAGAATTATTAGTAAAATCGTATATTATAATAAAATTCTAAAAATATTGTTTGAATTTATTTTTCAACGTAGAATAGGAAAATGCGATCGTTGTTTCACTATCTGTTATAGATTTTACTGTAGAGGGGAGAATATCATTATTTGGAACTTTATATTATAATGTAAATGACTCTTTGCTTTCAAACCAAACCCTTATCTTTCATCATCTTTTCCGGAATGATTATAGCATAACATAATTTAGTCTGTACTGGTGTGCCGTACAATGCTTTTCATAAGAGCGGTTCAATTAATCTCTCAATAAATGAGATAAAAATTTGAATATTTTGATATCTTCTTCTTATTACTTAAAATTAATTCTTATTATAACTAAAGTTTCTTATCAATAGTATTTTACATTACATTACATATTTTGTTGTTTGAATATTGACTGAAAAGCAATCAATATTGAAGTTATCGATAATAAAGAGCAATTTGCATATTACATTGTTGGGCTAGTGGTCAATGTGATTGACCATAGGCCTAGAGCATGCATAGGTATATAGGTGAAGGAGGTCGAAAATTTTTTATCAACATTTTTTCTAATATTTGATATAATTGTGTTCACATATAACTAATTTTGATTATAAGAACAGTAAATATGCTAATCTTTCAAATGGAACACTCTTATGAAAAGCACTGTAGCTGTGGTGGAATTGTATAAAATGTTAAATTGGATGCTACTGTGGGTAAAATTTTAATTGTTTTCGATCAGCTTCCATACAAAATGCATTGAATAATAAGCAGCTGATACATAAATATGTATTATATACTATATTTTTATGAAAGCTATACTAAATATGAGGCCATTAGATTCTAATGGTTAGACTGGTCAATAGCACAAGCTGTGAGCTGTGCTGCGCTTCAAACTCAATTTTGGCTGTGTGTGAGCTCATAAGCTCAGGCTATGAGATAGAAGCGCAGCTCAAAGATCAATAATTCTGAGCTGAGCTTATAAAAGCTCGAGCTTCAAGATTTCGGGCCAATGCTATTCATTAGAGTAGACCATAGGATAGCTAACTCTCATATAGTAAATCCTGGTCTATGTTTGAAGTGCACTAAAACTTAAACTATAGATATATAACAATTTTTAAGTAAAGTACAGATTTAGGGCAATGTTTCGAAAAATGCATTTATACCAAAAACAACAATAGTTATTGAGAATTATGACTCAGGACTCAGGATTCCTGATCTTTAATTATCTGATAAAACTATATTTTATAAATACATTTGAAATGAACTTTTTCTCTGGTTATAGCGCTCTCTGTTGTCAAACATTCATTTTATGTTTAATTTTGTTACAAATATTGTTGTAATAATTTTGTTCAATTATTATTATTATTATTATAATTAAAATGTTTAATAATATGTATTAATTAAACACTTATTTAAATACAAATATTAATGAAAAGAAATGCAATAAAAATGTTTATGAAAATAGTGAACAAATATTGAATTTATATAATATTATAATAAACCCGAAAGCGATTGGATTCTTATTTTGATGAAAACATAATAAAAATTAATGACAATAAAGGAGATGTCAGTGGAAAATATATTGCTATTGAGCCAAAGCGCTGGATATACAGGTTTTGAATGACTTATTAATTTACTATTAATTAATATTGAAATTAACGCCAAAACAGTTGCACTCATTCTCTCGTTATGTATTTCGATACCAATGAGTCTTCATTTGTACGCATTTTGTGGACACTGTTCTCTCTATTCAAATGGTAACTTCATAGAAGACGACGGAAGGTTTGACCCCAACTGGTCCTCAACTTTCTATTGCGGTTTCACTCTATTTGTGGGTTTAACTGCTTTTGTCGGAGCTTTCATTCAATTGATTAGAAAATTAATATTTCTTCGCAAAGGAATCGATAGGTTTGGGCTCTTTTTGTAATATCTGTCTAACTATTTGGTTATAAACTTAATTCACTTAAACCTGTTTATTATCGATTTGCTATTGTTTTATGCAATCAATAGTTTATAAATTGAAGTTATATTGAAGTGATATTTGATCTCATTTTCATTTATTGTTATGACTCATAAGTTATGACAGATATTAATCTCATTTTTAAAGTGTTGCAAATGTTTTACATTAGTTTATATTCAGTATAAATATATAAACATTTGAGATAAAAACCATTTTTTGTAGTTAGATATTGATTAACAATATTTATATATAACTTATTTTTTGACATAAACTAAATTTACTTATCATTTGTTGAAAGAGTCGAATCATATTCATTGAGTTTTAAATGTAAATAATAATAGCATTCCTTTAAAATGTAGTGAATTGACTCGTTTTAAGATTAAACTCAATTTAGAACTCTTACAGTTTAAAGTTTGCAAAATTTAAATCTATTTAAAAGTATTTTAAAGAGATTTTTAAATCTATGTCTTCCTAAAGTTTATTTAATAGTAATTTACACACAATTTGGATCCAATTGTATGTGAAAATTAATTTTGTTTTACAGTTCATTTCTCTCTGCTTTCATCGACGCTGTAGTGGCTCTTGTTTTCACAATATTAGTCTTAAGCGATGCTATAATAGTGACGCGAGGTTTTGCCATTTGGTGTAATGCCGTTACACAACGTTTCGATTCGTAAGACTTTTAATTATTATATTTCTAATTACTCTAACCTCTCATTGTTTAGTCTGTTTACCACTCCTTTCAAACTGTTCTCATATGCTTTCTTTAATAGTTGCGAAACTGCGTCTTCAGTGATGATAATCGGAAAAAATTCTAATATTAACACAAAAGGATTTTTCATACAACTCGGCTCTGTTCAGGTTTGTCTCAATTGGTTCTATTTTGCGAGTATTTTCTTAAAAATGTGAAAATATATTAAAAAATATGTTGATTTGTTGAATCAGTTCGGGATATGGACTTCACTGGTCTGTTGGGTCCTATTATTAGTATTGGCGGCGCGAAAGCTATTTGTTTATCATGAAAGAGAGAACATGATAGTGAGTATGACCAGAGAGAGGCAACGATACAGTGCTCCTGAATATACAGCTGTAACACACTGATTCATATTATTTATCATATATTTTTAATATTTATCTCAATCTCAATATATTAAATGTATTAAAATAGTCTTTTATTTAATGCATAGCTTTTAATGTTAAATAATAAATGTAAATATAATTTTTTAGTTTAACATTTAATGACATTTTGTTAACCTCTTAATCGTGTTATATTATAATTATTTAATTAAAATAAAAATAATGATTTTATTTAACATAATAAATAAAATAAAATAAAAGATTTTTATGAATAAAGTTTTATTCCGATCAATAATAATGTTGTGAACGTTTCGTCCAGAGAGCGTCTTAAAGCTGAGTCTTGTATGATATTCTGTTGAATATTATGTTATCAAATAAGCAAATTTGTGTTACACGTTATTAAAAATGTCGTGATATTGAAGTATGGGTGAGGAGTGTTCACTTCGTTCTAAATTTAAGTTTTTTTACTTTATATAAATAAATAAACGATAATATGGGGACTCGAGCGGCAGCGTGTAAGACATTCACTTAATACTAATCTAACAATCATTTAATAGCTCTATTAAATCAGTTACAGCTAAAATTCGGAATCTTCAGGAATATCATACAAGAATTGTTAACAATGTATTTCCGGCTCCTTCTGGAACTGATATTTGCAATACTCTTAAATATTTTTCACAATTACTCTTAGGGTGAGTTAAATACACCCTATATTTATATAATGTTATAAATACAGTATAATTATGAAATGAAAACAAAAAATTATAATAATAAACATTTAAATCTAATCCTAATCTAATCCTTATTTGATTGTAGAGTTCTTCGTGATGTTCCGGGAATACCAATCGATCTGATTCGCTCACATGAAAAAGATCACTCGAGGACTTCAATGTTTCCCAATTTAGACTATAAAAATCTTCATCATGTTATTGTTCAACTTTTCGAAATTTTACCTCTAATTCAAACAGGAATGCAAAGTATAAGTAATTAAATAATTATTGTCCACAAATATAATGTTTTCATCATTTTGAAGCTGTTGGTCAAACAATTCTCCATACAATGGGTTGTTTGGTTCCATTTCTCGAACACGAATATATGGATTCTCTGCCATATATAGTGGCTTCTGCTATGGCAGTACTTCCAGTTGTTTTGCATAAAGATCTTTTGGATATGCTTTGTTACAATCTGTTACCATTCACAATCGGTGAGCTCTCAATTCAAATTGTGATCACTTACTCAAAATTCAAAACTTACTTTCATTATCAGATGAAGACTCGGATTCTGAAAACCTGAATTATGCAAATATGTCCATCCCTTCAATAATAATGATAGTCTTAAATTACGCGGACAACCCTTCACATCACACCCAACTCTTAGAGTGTTTAATGAGATTAAAGTATAACGTGGCCAAAGACTTGGTTTGTGTGATAGCTTATGGAACAGCTAAAGCCCGATGCGCTGCAGTGGAGTTGTTGTTTCTCTATTGGCCACATCTTAATCCGAGTGCATTGGATCGGAAGGCTTTATCTGAAAAGCACGTGAGTTGGTCTCCGCTAACTTGTCAGTATGAGAACTGTCAGAATAGTTTAAGTAATGAAGCAGTGAAGATGTGTATCGACCACACAATAGTCATAGGATCTTCTGAAAGACCTCCACCAATGCTAATCTGTATTGAATGCACTGATCAAATATACAGAGGCAGGAGTAGAGATACTTTACTTAATATTTTGCTACCTATGGAGGAAATCTCATATAACTGTGAGAATAAGTCGTGCAAAACTCCACTTTCGCAGAAGATTGCAGTGGCCACTTGTTTTTCAGTAGAGTGCACGAATTATAATTGCAATAAACCGGTGAGATATTGCTTTCAATGCAACGAAGAGAAGCACTCAAATAAGGAATTATCCAATCATATTGTGCACACTTCAATACCTTCTCCGTGGGAAATGGATAGCGAAACACAAAGCTATTTAATAGAAGCCATTGTCAGTTTGCTTAAAGAAGCGCAACCGGACAAACCATCAAAAGATGGTGAAAGACATTCAAGAATTGGATTTCAAATTTCTGATGATAATCAGGAGACAACCATTGAAGAAAGACAACTACTCAGTCGGTATGGAGTTTGGTTATTAGTGGGTCTGTGCGCTCCCAATGATAACACACCCGAAGAAATATTAGGCAGAATGTTAAGCATGTTATGTCAATGGTTTCATCACACGGCTTGTTTGCCTGACGATCAGGCGGGCAGTGCTTTAGAAAGATTGAAAGGAGAGTGCATTCATGGATGGCTCATGAAAATCATTAAAACTCATTTTAGTGTTTTCACTTCTTGCCTTCTTCCACATCCATTAGATTACGCAAGACTTGGTATATACTATATTTTCAGTTTTACATACTCTGGGCTCAGTTCTACAGATTTATAATTTATTTATTCCTAATTGAGTTCCCATCAGTTCCTGCACTTACTTTTGTTTACTATAAATCCTTTGGCACATAAATCATTTTCTGTATCACTCGTAAAATTGAGAAATTGATTGTACAAATAAAATAGTTTTCCAACAATTGTTCTCAATTGAAAATTATTGAGAGCTGAGCCCAGTGTGCATTATATTTTACATAAATTAATTGATTATGTGTCTGAATTAGGGGGTCATTGGGAGTCGTGGCCGTCGCAAACCAATCAAATCAAAGAAGGGTTCAAGAGATTACTGTGTCTCGTGCCTTACGATATAATAACATCTGATGTTTGGGGTCATATAATGCCTTATTGGATGGAATGCTTCCGTCACGATGTTCCTGAAGAAGAATTATCTGAACTCAAGATATTATTGAGTAAAGTATTAGATCCAGATTTGTCACCTCTTGGTTTACAACCCAAACAAATGTATCACTTTATAAGCATTCGTTTCGAGAATACAACGGCTCCGATTCAAGAACAGGCTCTTTGTTGGCTTCAGGTCTGTATTTAATATTAAATCTCGAATAACTAATATATTATTTTATTTAATTTAAAGATACTGACAATGCTTGAAGTGCCGGTGCCTTTAAATTTGTTAAACACAATGTTTTCTACTGGAGTCAAATCATTATCAAATCCAAACAAAGAAAATATTTGCTCAGTCAGTAAAGTATATCCCGATCCAGGCAGTAATCTTATGAGCAAAACTGGAACCCGTACTCATATATCTGAAGAAACTATTGTTAATGATCAAGAAATTAATCTTTCGTGTTATATACTAATGCTCGACATACTTATGAAACAGTTTGAACTCCAAGAAGTCAATGCTCATAAAGGTCTTGAATCTAAAGAAGCGGTTCAGCTCTTGAAACTAATTCTTGATATATTGCACGCGCCATGGGTTGGAACGCATACATGTCAAGAACCAATTGACATCGATTTGAATGAAGGCGAAGTACAACAGTGTCTTTACTGTGAAATGTGTGCCATTTGGTATCAGTTAACACTTTTGATTATTGAATATTTTTGTCCTGCTATGGAAGTAACTATGGCTGACGTTCCCGGAGAAGTCACTTCACTCTCTCAGAATATACCAACACATGAAAAATTAGTAAAAACTGATTCAACTGCTTCAACAAAAGAAGAGTCAAAAACATTTCCAACAGCTCAACACTCAATCGGATCTATAATTAAAAACGATTCGATTCCAATGCAAGAATTGAAAGTGAGTTCATATGAAACTCAAGGCTCAAACTTGAAGGCGGCCACCATTTCAGAGTTTGATTCAAACATGGATTTCGCGCCTGCGATGCATATTGAGTCAGTAATACCAGCAGTTGCCAGATCTGTAACTATCACTGAAGACGATGTCGCTTCAGCCAAATGTACGATTTCAACACCAGCTCAACTATTAGATGACGACAACGACACTGAATTTGACAAAAAAGTTGACGAAATGAGAAACTTTTGGCACACATCACAGGGAAAATTTAAGTTTACGATCGAAGAGCTGCCACCGCAAGAACAATTGGTTTATGTATTTCTTAAAGAAGTGGGAGTGCATAACGACGCAGATGTTTTATACCATTTATTGTACAGTTTGAAACTAATGAGCTTACACGCAGAAGTGCTTAACAAAGCTGCTAAAAATCATAGAGGATTCTTGATTTGGTGCCAAGAAAACCTTCTTATACCCAATTTGTGGAAACTATTGCAGTCAGAATTCTCTCAGATATCGCAACTTTGTGTACCACTTATACTACACTGCATTACTCTGCCTTCAGGCACAACAATGTTCTCCAAAGTAGTCGAAGACGATTTTCACAATAATGATTGGAGGGCTCGCTTCGCAGCCGTAGAGCGGGTCACTACGATCGCACATTTCGTCGAACCGGCCACAGTCAAAAACAGTCCATTATTACAGGCCTCGTTAGCCAATGCTTTTTGCTATTTAGTCCATTGTCTCGATGACATCGAAGCCAGTGTTGCACAACGAGCTCTACTTAATCTTGAAATGATTAAGACGTCTTCATTAAAACTATTGTTATGGTGTTTAGAAGTGCAGTTCGATCTCGTGATTGTTGACAGACCAATGATATTGACCACAATATTTCAACTTTATAACCATTTAAATGACAGACGTTTCCTAACGTGGGATTTTTTCCTCAACCGTTTCGATGCTCTCTTTTTGGAGTCTCAGATCAATTTAGAAAGAATTGGAGAAATCACTCAAACCAGAGATTTGAGAAACACTAACGTCAACAGTGAAACCTATCAGAAAAAGCTAACCAGAGCTCAAGAAGCACTTTCGCACACACACGCGGCTCGATCTTTGTCAGCTAGTTTTGGGCAAAAGTTTCCATATAAGAGAGCGATGTCAGCTCCCACTCAGGGATTATTGCAGAAACTGGACAGAGAAAAGTTTTATAGCCGTCAATCCTCTGCTCCTGTTATTACTCGTAAAAGTTCTAAATTAGCAGCTCTTACGGGATCGACTATTACTCATTTCCCAAACAGTTTCTTCCACGACAGTCAACTCAAAGAAGTGGCTCAAGAAGAAAGTCATTTACTTAACGTCATTCACAAAGTGACCGAATTTGAAGATCACGATAAAGACACAATACATTTGCTAATATTTCTTTTAATGCAATTTCTATCACGTCCTGATCCATCTCATCCTCAGGACGAAAAGACTATGAGTCGAAGCCATGTGAGAAATGAGAACTTTTTTCAATGAATAATTAATAGTTAAATAAATGATTTTAAATTTGCTTTTCAGCTCATAGTTTTACGTCATTTGAATATATTAATGGGTTACAGTCCAGCAGAAAAGGCGTTCTTGATATCTCCAAACAGCTTACGTGGTCTTCCCGTCTTCAATGCATTCATAACTTCGATGCCAAAAGTTTTAGACTTTAATTTCAAAATGGGAAATATTTTGCTCAGCACTTGTCTTCCTTTGTTAGTATATTGTCCATCGCCTCAGCGCTATATTCATGACGGCAATCATCTCCCAGTTTATTCATTATGGCTTCTCAAACCTCATGTCAGGCAATCCTGGCTCATGTCTCTCAACATTATTTTATACAAAGTAATTATAAAGAAAATAATGATTATTATATGAGTTTGTGTTAATTTATACTTAATCTTTGTATAGCATTCTTATAACACTCAGTCAACTCTAAAGCAAATTCAAATGTTGATTCAGATTGTTATGAATACACTTGAGGCTCAATTTCATCGGTGTCGTCCAATACATGAACGCATGCAAAGTCCCGTACCCTCCCGTTCTAGAGGTTTAAGCCTTTAATCAAAATTTAATTCAAAATTACTTAATTTATAGAATACATTATTTATTTAAATATAGATTTGAGTACAGCTTCTGTAGATCTCGAACAAATCCAAGAACACGAACAAAGCATTGATTCTCAAGTTGATGAGAATGGCGTATATTCTCCAAAATTCAATGAGTTGAGTGCATTCTCTAGTGATGCTGAAGAAGAAGATAATGAACTTCAAGCCATTTTAGAAAGTCCTAAACTGAATATTAATAAAAATGATGGCCTAACGGGTGAAACTGAACCTGAGCTTATTTGTACTGAAAATTTTTCTACGGAGCCTCTTATACAACAAGCTTCGACTGAAATTGTTCCTGAAGAAAGATTTGAAGAAAATGAACAGTTGGAAGTGATTCAACCATTTAATAGCAGATCTGCACTCATTATTCAAAATAATAGAGAAAAAGATGAGAATATCAATAAAGAAATCATAGAAATTAAAAACACAGTAATAGTCGCTGAAAAGCCTCCATATCACCCACCAGTTCATCGAGTGCTGAGACAGCCGTCTCCTAAAAATAGACCTAAAATTCAAAGAATGGAAGCAATAGAAGGTTCCTTAAAGTTAAAAAAGTCGAAAAAGGAAAAAGATTCAGCACAGATGAAAATAAAAGAAACCCCATCTCATAATTCACTCACAAGAAATGCCAGCGCTGATGAAAAATTGCATTCATCACTAGAAACAGGCCATAAAGTAGTCCGAAATGTGAATAGCACTGACAGTACATATCCTTCTAAAGTAGACAAGGCATCGAAGTCCACCTGGACTATTGAAATTCATTCACCTGTAAAACTTCAACCAATTTTACCGTTAAAACCACCTCAAGAAAGATTATTACCAATAGGAATCGGTACCAAAGATTCAAAAGTTTATAAGGATTTGTCGATGAAAGAAGAGTACAGTCAATATATTGATAAAGTTTTTTCCGGGGAATCAGATAAAGGGGTCCAGACTTTTAAATCTTTAGTATCAAATGATGGGGAAATCCATTTTCCTGCCTGTGAAAGATTATTACCTATAGGACCGACGCCACCCTTCAGCAGAAAAGAAGCTCTACCTGTTTCACCATTAGTGCAACCAAAAAGATCTGCAATATTTTACACAGAATCTCATGTTAAAGATGATAATACTCTTATAAAACAAGAACCGACTGCAACCGAAACAGATACCATTACAACGATAAACAGTATAAGTTCAACGCCTACTTCTGCTTCAAAAGCATATGCAACCACTACATCTTCAACCACAATACCCAATAACACTAATTTTTCGTTAAGACAAATGAGTGACAGTTCAGAAGTAAAAGTGAAACCTTCGAACACACCTATTATGGTTGGTGTGGCCAAAGTTGTGAAAGCAGGTGAACCTCATGAGACGCAAATTTGTTCGCCTAAAAAGAATATTATTAACAAAGTAGAAAGTAATTCACTGTCTGAAACCACTGCTGCAAAAGAAGATGTGTTCGAAAAATATCCACTTGACTCGAGTCTATCTTTTAGTCAAAGTACAGGAAGTGAAAAACCAGAAGAGACGCACACCTTATCATCAATTTCAATGCCAACTCAAGTAGTTGACGAACAAAAGCCTTGTCGCCAACACTATCGTCAAAGAAAAACACGAAAGATAGGCTCAAATACTGGTGATTCACAACAGCGCTCTATCGAAGGAAGAGGTGGAGGTGTTGCAGATAAAGTTTCGAGAAGAGCTGCGCGATCGATACCACCAAAGCGATCCGGGTCTACACAATTAACAGGAAGTGCAGTGTATTCGCCCGAAGATGCAATTCATGAGCGATGCAATCGTTGTGGAAACGTTTTGGAACAGTTTTCAGAAGAAGAAATAGGAATGTGTCTCATTATTTTAGAGACTTATGTTCATAGAGACCCGAGTATAGCAGCGCCTATTTTGCCAGATGTGCTCAAACTTGTATCGAGATATGCAGGACTGACCAGCTTTGCCTGGCAGACAGAAAGGTCCGTTTCACACCATTTTCTGGTCATTTTATTTAAAAGTAATCACTTTTTTATTTTTATAGTAATGTTCATTTGCCCGGAAGTACTGCTTCTATTGCGAGACAGTTTATTAGATGTACTTTACATCAACTTTCACCGAATGGCGTTTTTAAGCAAATATTTTATGCTCACTTCACAAGTAAGAAAACTTTCAACAGTATCTTTAAATATTGATTTATTATTTATGTTTTATTGAACTCATGTTTAATCAAATGGATCTCATTTCTTCACATTATATTATCTCAATAATTATTTTTATTTATCTTTTTGAAAAATTACTAAATTATAAGTTTTCAGTTTTATTTCCAATTAAACTATTCATAACTTATGATAAATCAAAAGCAATAAATGATAAGATTGTCATAAGATTATCCCATTTACTACTCCGCAATTACCTCATTATCACTTAGCCGTCAGTCTATCAGTAAATGGCAATATTTAAATATTTTTATATTACTGTTTCTCTTAGTTAGCATTTATTAATCGCTTTGATCTGAAGCATATTAGTTATGAAGTTAAAACTTGAATTATATAGTGTTTTACATAAAGATAAATTTGTCTCAATTCTTATGTAAGCTTTCTTTCAACAAATCAGTTATTGTAATCTAATTCTATGATCAATCTTTTAATCTTAGACACTCCTAATCCTAAACTTAGACTTTCTATTTTTTCAATACTTTTGGAATTAACTCTGCTATAAGATGAGGGCAATTGATACTGAAAAACCTTTCTTTAGCATTTCACTTATTATTCAATTTTGAGTAAGTCTAATACAGTCTATACCTGTACAGGTAATAGTCGTAATAGTGAGTTATCCCACATATAAACAAGATTTTAGCTTTCAACTCAAAAGCATAGGTTTTTCCAAAATTGCTCATAGACTCAAATCTAATAAATTTTATTAAAGCATTCCTTTTTATTTGCGCAAAATATGATAATTTTATCTAAAATTTTCATAAATATTCTTATTTTCATAAAAAAAATACAGTATTCTCTCATTTAAAGCTATAGATATACTGTATTAAGAAATGTTTTTCCCTTTATTTTCTAAAACTTTTTAGATCCAGGATTTTTCAAAAGTATGGCATTAGCATTATCTGACTTCGTTGATCTCAATCAAGTCTCGCCTCTCGTAGAATTATTTCAAGTAAGTGTTACAAATACATGAATTTGGCTTTATTTTGTCTCGCAATCGCATCACAATTTATTAATAAACTTAAGTATAACTATTGTATAAAGACATTATTAACTTGTTTATAAATTGATATATTGCTGAACGAGTTCATAAACTTAGTGTTGTTTAAGCTTTAATGACATTTTCTAATAAAGAATCTAATCTCACATTAGAATCTGAATGAGAAAAAACATTTACCGCATATTTCAGAGATGATGCACATGTTGGGCAATGTCGCCACTTATCTGGAGTGCATCTCTCTTGAGCAGCCATCACAACAGCCGTGGGGACTATTTTTGCCACAATTAGAAACATTTTTAAGAAAAATGTTGCTCTTATTGCCTGACGCGGGTGTTCTCAACTTAACACCTCTTATGAGAATCATGTTATCAACTCTTAAACTACCGATTATTAATACATGCAAAACAATACTCGATCCATATTCTAAAATTCTGAGTCATATTATACAACAGTCGCCTCTACTATATGAACAATTATTAGAATTATGTAACCTTTGCTGCAGAAGTTTTGTTCGCGAAAGAGACAGATTTTTGTTAACTCGTACTGTTATCTGTGAACTGATCCAATCAATTAAGTTTAGAACATTGATTCCTGATGAGAACTTAATGATGTTGGTCCAGTTTATACTGCAGGACGCGGGCGGCACATTAGCGCCTTCAGTCATTGTCGAAAATCTCAAAATGAATAACACACTTGAGATCGAGAATTATAATACCAATGCTTGTGAATGTATGAGACAGAATGTAATGGATGCGCTCGAGTTCGTAACTGACGTGCACACCCTTAGCAGAGTTAAGGTATAGCACAGGCTTTGCTTCAAAGTTTGAAGCGATTTCTATATTTTCTTTCACGTGGGAATATTTAATATATTTTTTTAGAGCAATTTTCTCGGGACTTCCATTCACCTCAATGAAGAAACATTGGGCGGACATCTCAAAGCAGGAATTTCTCAGTATTTATCGCTGGAGATGACAAAAAATAATGGCAGTGATCACAGGGCAATAACTAAATATCTTCCATGGCTTTATAGTCTGCCTTCGCTACAACAGGGGTAACACAAATTGAGTTCCTTTGTTCTCAGGCTAATATAGTTATTACTTAAATATTTGTGTCTATATTTCAATCAACAGCACACTTGAAAAATTCTATTTTGATTGTCTTTTTTTTAATAAGTAAACTGTAGGAAAGCAAAGGAAATCTCATATAATTATAGGATGAACTCAGTCCTTATCTTCATGAAAGCATAAAAGATAAAAATAAGTTAAATTTTGCACACTTTGGTTATCTTTTATTAATATCAAAACAAGTGAATAATGCAATGTTTTGAACTTTAAATATAGCTTCAAGTTTAATATTAGCTTAAATGTAATCTTATCTTTCATTTGGGGGTTTATGTGCTTTCAATAAATCATAAATATTTACAATAAACAGTTAATTGTACTCAAAGGCACTTAAAATAAAATTTTTTAACAGTGTTGTTTGTGCACAAACGGATTCTTTATAGTTTGATAAAGTTTTTCTGAACTAAATTGAACGCCACATTCACCTTATAGTTGAGTTTTAATTAGAAAGACCAACAGCACAATGGAATATTTTTGGAAACAAATATTAAAAATAATTTTAGTTCAAAAAGTGAAAATCGTGACTCTTATGAACACTTTTTAGTCTTCTTTTTTTATTAATCGTTTTTACCTTAAAATTATTGTAAATGTCTATTCGTGAGAACACTTATTGAACTTCTGTTTACTTAATAGTCCAAAAGAGTTTATTGATTGTGTGGCTCATATTCGATCACTTTCATGGCTATTACTGGGATCTTTACAACACAGTGCGTTATTGCACAACAACGCAACATTCCTGTGTCAACCCATACCATTAGAGGCAAACACACACATAGCTGAACATATACAGGTTATATTAGCCGGTTTTGCAGAACAATCTAAAGCCTCAGTCCTACACATGTCATCTCTATTTCATGCGTTTATATTATGCCAACTGTGGACAATGTATTGCGAGAACATATCAGGACAGAATCCTCCCGGAAGCGATCAATACCATCAGTGCACTCTCACATTATCTGATTTTTGGGCCAAAATAACTCCCGGGATATTACAGTTAGTCTGTCATTCAAAAGTGGTATAACTTATTATTAAAATCATTCAAACGGAAAACATTTCGATCTTTGCTTTTACTTATAATACCTCTATTTCTTTGCTTACTTTGCGCACAACTCCTTCTACTATATAGGAGGGACTATATCAGGTCAGCGTCTTATTTTAGATTATACACCAGTTCCCTGAATTTGATTTGCCTCAAACATTTTCTTGTTATAAATCTTTTAAGCACTTTATTTTGGATGTATTTTATTGATATGCCTTTTAATTCCAAAAAATGAGACTTCATTTGTCATAATTATTACAAATAATCAGAAAATTAGATTCAGAAAACTTTATTTAACACTCGAAACTTTCATTTGTTTAAATAAATATTTTATTAAATTTAGTTTTTTTATTATTGTAAAATAGCTTTTAGTTCTTTGATTAGCTAATTATTTATTAATAACTCAAGAATTTGAAGCTCTATTTTGAATTGAATAGTATATCAATAGAATACAACATATTATCTAAATATACACTTAGTCTTGTATAAGACTTACTATAATCTGTTGTATAAGAAAAGCTTTCAGGCAAATGAAATTAAATGAAGTGAATTTCATGGAACTGGAAGGACACCCTATTTTAATAGCTTTGACTTACTTAACTTCATAGATAAGTCATATCGCATACAAGTTCTATGCACTAAAAATTGCTGCTGTAATAATACATTCTTTTTTCAATATCAAACCATTTAATAAATTCTGTCAATCATTATTGCAAATATTTTTTTTAAAATCGCTGAAATAATTTTTTCTTATACATAGCTGGCGGAGACGGTTAGCTTACATTTCTTAAACCTGATGGAAACTCTCATGGAATGCAACTCAACAATGCTGGCGAGAGTAAGATAAGTCACGATATCTTTTAGGAGGAAATATGTTTTTGATTTTATTTTAATAATCTATAATTTACTTTAGTTGCTCCCACTTTGGACACCAGTCTTCAACAGCTATCACGGTTAGGACTCTCATTATTTGATTAATTAGTCAATAAATGCAATTAAATAATGTTATACACCTTTATATCATTAATTAAGGACAACTTTCTGGTAATACACAAGTACGCCTTCAACTAGTTATCAATTGGCAAAGTCCACCCCAAACAAAAGATGATGCGGCTATGACTTCAAGCACAATGATTAGGTGGTTGCAAAGGATGCAGGTATAAGGCCTGACCCTAATCCTTTCCTATTCATCACAGTATTAATCTATTCAAAGATGAAATAAATATATAAAGAGATCATTCCATAGAAAAATTATTACCAAATCATTATATTCATTATATTCATTATATTATGAGTATAATGTGCTTAATTGAAAATTTTGAAATATGAGAATATTCTTTGACATATATAAATCCTATTTGGATTAGAGATTAAATTGAAACCTAAACCTTCATTATAATGGTTCAGCGATTTGTATCCATTAGTGTCATGTAATGCAAGAACAGTAACTCTTACGCTTGTCTTATAATTTCGATTTTATTTTACAAATTTTGGGTTATTTATTGAATTCCGATGTGTCCTTTTGTTAAATTGAACTCAATTTCACTCAGCTTTAAGGAAATCTTTTTGAACTTAATTCCTAAGGACTTATTCAATAACAAAATGATCGCTACTGTTAGGAATGCAAACACTAAACAAATATAATACTTGAAACCGAATAATAAAAAAAGACCAAAAGCAAATTCAGAACATTAAGATGGTATCCGTCAAAATGCTATTTCTTAAGATTGGGTCCGAACATAACATAATTTCTTAATTATGTTGAGAATGTGGTTGGAGCCTAACCTTGACTCAAACTAAGATCAAATTTGTCCAAAATTGGAAAATCAGATATTGTTCACTGAAAATGAGTAAAAGTTTCTTTTAATGAATTCCACTCACACTTAATGGCTTTTTGAGAATACTTTTAATTATTTTTGAGTTTGGCTGACCTTAAACTCAAATAACTATATATCTTACTGAAAACAGAGACAAATATAAATTTTCAAATGCAAAAGTTGTAGAAAATAGACTCTAAAGACTTAAGTATTAGTTAAGAGCCCAAAAAAATGTAATAAATATGAGCCTAAAAACTAATAATTAGAGGAAGGCTTAAGGATAGGTTGTGTGCGTATATCGTGAATTTGAAGTTTAAACTTAGGAATGATTATTACGAGTATTACCAGTAAAAGCAGAAAATGAAAACAAACATTGACATAAACTGATATACGGTTTGCAGCCTCAGCAGCAGCACATATGCACATATGGAATGAGAGCCTGTGGCTTAATTGCCATTAATTAACATACGCTACTTATCTGTCATAAGAGGTTATTAACATTAAATGAATTACTAATTTTGTTCTTTTCCTTTCTGTTTCATTCAGACTAAGATGAGTCAAATAGAGATGCAATCGTCGGCTGCGATTCAATTTTATTGTATATAATTTGCATTCAATTATAACATAACGAACATAACGTGTTAATTGTTAAATACCGTCTTAATTAATAAGTCATAAGTTAAAAGAAAGTGTGCCATTGTTCTGATTAGTTATTCTTATTTCAAATTAATGCTGTAAATGCCGGTAGTAATTAGAGTTATTATTGTCTATCATAACACTCATTATCACATCTGTAAAGTTTTCAAATAAAATTGTATTCAATATAACAAATATAACTCTTTTATTACTATCAATAATTGTGTTTCAGAGAAAAGAAAAAAGTTTTCTTTAAATTGAAAATTATGTAATTCAAAAATGATTGCATAATAAACTCATAAATTGGTATAAGTTATGTAATGGTGAGAGTAAAGTGACCCAAAAGTGACCCACTGTCGCATCCATTATATTAAGCTAACGTTGACTTTTCAGTAGCGAAAGTTTTTGGTGCAGAGCCTGTGCTCACATATTTTCTTCCATCAGTTTATTTCTTGTTTTTAATTTCACCTCAAGTCAGGAAATTATAGCATTGCTGGAGATATTCTTTTGCTTTATACATATTTTTCAACTATTATGAATGTTTGAACTACTTTACTATTGCTTTACTATTGCTTTACTATAGGCATTGTTATTACTCGCAAAGCATTCATCTCTTTCTTTTATACAGTTGCGTACCTTCACTATCAAAACAGGTATTAGAAAATAATTATTAACATTTGTTTATTATTATGAACTAAAACAATAGAAATCTGACTAATTTTAATGCTATAAATAGTAAATTAATCATATATTTGACATAATCTTTTTTCTATTTATACAATGATTACGCCACTGCTTGTATGGTAAAGCCAGTCGACATTGCAAGGACGCAGAACAAGTATTACTAGAAATCAAAATTTATGCTTTTTTAGAAATGCACTCAAAAGCATAATTCAAAATTGAAACACCACTTAATTGAAAGCTAATGCTTTAGCTAAAAGGCAATGCTTTAAAATAAATAGTATTTAATTAACTTCTCCTAATAGTATAGTAATAGTATAATTAGTAAATTAGTGAGGGTTTGAATATTAAGGTTTAAATGCATAGATAACAATAGAGAAGCATATTTCTTAATCTTTAAGTGGTAAGAATGACACAAACATTAGGGAATGCATTGACATTGCATTTTCAGTGTGAATATGAGACGATAGACAGTCCAAAAATAAATTCTTTCTTGCAATACATACGAGTTCTAGTAATTGAAGTTAAAAATAAAATTATTTATATAATTATCATAATTAACTGTGCTTACAATATAGAGGCGAGGGTTCAAGCCTTGCCAACTGTAATTTTCATTTAGTAATTATTACTAATTAAACATAACAATTAATATTCATTTGTGATATATTTGCGAAGCATATAATAATGCAATCATTATGTTTGCATTAAATAAGTAAACGGGAAGTGTTTTAGATTAAATATTAGCTTATTTTTCAAATAATAGGCGTTTAATACAATATACTGTATTATATACTTAGTTGAAAAAAGTTCATTATTGATAAATTAGAGAGAATTCACTAAAAGTCTCAATCATTTCAACATTGGATATCATTTATTGTGCAACTTATATAAAGTTATGAAAATAAAAAACTGACAAATTTTCAACACAATAGTTTAGATGTTTCACAACTTCTAACAAATATCTTTAAAAAATTTGTAAAGAATTTTTGCACAATAGTGTCGATTTAACTTCATTTTGAAGGGTAGCAAACTTTAGAGACCAACATCGGGCTACTGCGGGTTTGGGTTGGTCTGGTTCAAGATAAAAGAGTTGTAATAATTATTATTTTTATGAGAGAGAAAGGGGTTTCTGGTCTGGTTGAAGCACTGGCATAATTGCCCGAACCCGAAAACAAACAGAACATGAAATAAGTCTAAATTAACATAAAATAATGCTTTAATGCCAAAAAATGATTCAATTTTCATTTGATTCTCATGTTTTATGTTATTTAACTATAATGCAGAAAACTTTAAAAATTTGTTATAATATAAAGTTTGAACAGCCCATCAAATTATATTAATAGTTTAATTACGTTAAAAAAGAAGTGACAAAACATTTCATAAGCAATATCTCAGCGATCACTGAATTTATGAATCAGAAGATGCGTGAAAAATAGTCAATTTATTTGGTTCTTTGGTAAAATTTAACAAATGTTGAAGATGTAGACCTCAACCTTATACTAGTCGAACTCGTAAACCAGCAACAGATGTTTTATATA
>JAQGCH010000109.1:0-33493 GCA_034699485.1 Nanhermannia elegantula
CGTAATTTATGGATATATTGACAAATAACTTGTGTCTCCTATAAAACAGAGTAAATAATAGTTTAATTACATAATAATATTGTAATAATAATAATAATGTAAATAATGGCTGATTCTAATGAACACACTGTCAGTAATAATAAGAATATTCGCGAAAAGCGTAATAAATGTGAACTTAAGAGTGAATCCAAATGTGATGGAAAAGAAGCGAATGCTTGTGCTTCTCATCTGACAAACAATTCACTTAAAAATGGATTTCTTTTGGAAGAGATTCTCAATGAAAAAAAATTGGTATTTATTTTACGTTACGTTAAATGCGTTTCACTTCTCATATCATTTCTATCAATATCTTCATCGCATTCAATCATTATTTATATTTATATTTATTTATTTTTATTTAAATATTATTACTATTTATTAATTAATTGACATTTTATTCTAGACTTAAATTAATTTTTAAAATAATTGAATTATTATTACTCTAATAGTGATGTCATTTCTAATATTAGAGACAAATTATGTTTAAATAGAAGTCAATTATATTATAAATAAGTCTTAAATGATTTTATGACTCATTTCACTTTATTTTCTATTAAGTAAATAAAGTTTTGTACAAATATTTACACTTTTTAAACAAATCAATGCTTTTATTTGAAGCAATAATTACTTTATTTGTTTAAACGAATTCAGATTTTATATCAAATCTTAATTATTATTAATACAAGTCTTGAGTAATATATTAATTAAATATCAAATATTAATTAATTTTATAATTAGATTATAATTAAAAAAAGACAGACTATTAAGCGATCGAATAGTTATTGATTTAATGAATGCATTGTTAAAAATATAGGCTTTTTGTGTGTGTTTTGTGAAAAACATTTTTATATCTAATTGAATAACAAAATAATAAAATTTATTATCATTTGATTATAGAGTTTAATGCAATCCCCTGTTGTGCTGCAATTCATTAAAGAAAACCAAAATAAAATTCATGGAAAACCAAACTAATTATTGGATTATTTGAATCAAAAACTCATTAAATTTTGTGAAATTAACGATATATTAAAAGTGGAATAAATATTAGATTTAAAGTGAATAAAAATATATATAACAGTAAAATATAGTTTTTCATAGTTTTGTGAGAATTTGAAATAAATTACGAATAGATATCGTTGTGTTGTTTGCTATAAATTAATAATCGATATAATTATCAGTAAGAATGACAGCATTGAGTCAACGCTCAGGTGTTACTCAACTTGAGTTTCATCAGGCGATGAATGACTTTAAGACAATGTTTCCTGAGATGGATGAGGACGTGATAGAAGTAGTTCTTCGAGCAAACAATGGCGCAGTCGATGCCACGATTGATCAGTTGTTGGCGATGAATATGGACTCAGAAAATGAAAGATTGCGCTCAGAACTGGATGCGACCGATAATAATGAAGTCTATTATTATTATTATTAAATAATATATTTTATTATATTATATCTTATTTGATGACAGGTTCCTCCGCGTTATTCACCGGCAACTCCTCCTCCTTCGTATCATTCATTGCACTCACAGGCAGTTCCAGTGACGGCCAGTCCTAACACTAGGTCTCAATCGAAACCATTCGAATCAAATGAAAGAACAAATAATAATTTATTGTCACAAATGACTAAAATCACATCAAAGACTACTTTCAACACAAACACATCTAATATTAATCCGTCAAAAGATTCGATGAGATTCCGGCGCAAATGGAATCCTCCAATATTAGGACAATTGCCAAATAGTTTTCTGCGAATAGAACCCGACGAAAACCAAAGAAAGTTGGCCTCAACTCTAGTGCGACCCAAACGTGAAGTCACTGTTCTTAACTCAGCACTGCTTCAACAGGTTGTCATTCATTTTAGCTTTAATTTAAATAATTTTGTTGATTAAAATTTATTTTTTAAATCTTATCAGAGAATGGAAGAGAATCAAAGACAGCGTCAACTGTCGGTCAGTACAGACGACCCCGAACTGACGCAATTCCTCGAAGACGAACGCGTCGCTATTTTTTTACAAAATGAAGAATTCGTTCGAGAATTGCGTCGTAATAAGGATTTTATGTCTACTCTAGAATTAGATACTTCTGGAGATATGAGGTATGAATGTATTGAATGAATAGTTAGTTGTTATGACTGTTTAGTAAACAAAATTGTATTTAAAATGTTTATTCAAATTGAATAACAGTAACTCCAACTCAATACCTGACGGGCCATCAGTGGCCTCTTCGCACAGTGACTCTGACGCAGCTTTTAAGGAAACACTTAAACATATGGGGAAAGTGTCGAGACGTAAATTTGCTCAATTAGCGCGACTTTTTTCTGGAAGACGAAGACGTAGTTTTCAACATCTACTTAGCAATGAAGGCAACGCTCCTTCTCGAGACAACTTATTAATACGTGAAGACGAGTACACCAAATTCCAAAATGAAGGTTCAGATAATGAAGATATAGTCAGAGAAAACCAATTAGAAAATAGAATCAGTGAAACTGATCAACAGTTGAGCCCAAACATAACGAACAACAGTAACTCACCATTGAATAGCACACTTCGAATCCATAAAAATTAAACCGTTTATAACAACTATATATTTATTGCTAAATATTTAAGCCCAGCGCTAGTCATGGCTTTCATTAAACTAAATAATTGTCTGAAAATGGATTATTTAATTATTTACAGTTTGAATCTCTGGTTAAGTTTTGCCAAATTTATGTGTTATGTGTTGCCAATTGATTAGTTGATAGCTTTAAACTTTAATAGTTATTGCAAACACTTGTACTGTAAGTATGCGTTTCTATGTATTACTCGATATCTTATAGGCTTTCATCCATATAATGGTCAAACTTTTAATAAGAAACAAAATCATTTCCAACTTGAATGACTTGAATAGCCTTACAGTACATATAATACATATTTACCAATACTTTCTTTTATTATTATATAAGTTATTACTCATAAATAATGTGCAAATATTTCATATTAATATTCAATTCAATTTATGGTAATTAATCTAATTTTACTATAGTTTTTATTATACTATTATTTATTATTTGTTAAAATTCAAGCCCAATAAAGCGCAGCAAAAATAGTTATACTGTTAATTAATTGATATTATTTGACATTTTATGCTTTAAACTCAAAAATCAAAGATTATATACTATATACTTATGCATTATAACATATATTTTAGTTTATTTGCTCTATAATTGTTAATTGTCTTAAGAAATAATATAATAATTTATTCATATAAATGGTGTTCATTTCATATTTGAAGCCCTATTACTGTTATATATATAGCTAAATGAGATATAGCTTACGGATAGAAATAGAAATGTTTTTTTATTTAATTCTCACTAAAACTACTTTAATCGTTATTTTTTATTACTTTACTGTTAAGTATAATTAAGATCTTCTATCATTTTAATAAAATAATAACTAATAAATCGATATTTAGCATAAAAAATAAGAAACATCATTAACTCAGTTATTAATCTCAAGTAATTGACAATTGAATACATTTATGTCAGGAAAATGTGTTTTATCACTAAATTTTGAGAATTAAATTACAATTTTAAGCATTTTATAAGATCTCTCCATTCAGATAAGTTTTACTTTATATTTAAATTTCTTATTGATTTGACTCAAATTATAATTATCATAATTTAAAATCAAGGCTTGATTTCAATTGTATTCATAATTAATTACTGACAATCGATTGACCGAATTATTATTTTGAGTTCATTTTATAGATTGCAAGATATCAAAACATTTTATCGTTAAGTCCATTCATCATAATTTCAACTAAAATATCAAGATTTTAATATTTTCTAAATCACAAACCTTTAACTAATTTTTGAGTCTAAGTTTTTCAGTGAAAATACTTTTGAGCAAAAGTTTCTATGGTTTAAGAATTCTTTGTCTCACTATTACTGTACAGTATAATAAATTTTAATAATTGAGGAAACCATAGAATAAGAATATAATGATTTATAAGAAAATTCTATAAAATGTGAAAAATATATTTAAAATTTAAATCTCATTAAGATATAGTTTTGTTATCTGCAAGCCATCGAACTTTGATTAAATATATAGCTACCGGACGAACCCATATATCTAAATATAAACAAAATTCAGTGAGTTATCAGATAAGTAATTAATAGGCAGTAAATGTTGTGCTTTTACTTTTATTTATCATAAACACTGAACTTAATTCAAATGCTAACTAATTGTAAGGCAACAAATCTTAACCCGAAGGAAAATTTTCAAAATTAGATTTTTTACCACAAGGAAAGAACTACTAAACAATCAAAAAATTAAGTTTACTAAAGAAAGCCACAGAACTGTTCCACTTTATGAAAGTAATTTAAATAATATTTTAAATTGAGTATTGAATTACTACAAATACCACAAATCCGTTACATTGAACTGTTGTTTATATGAAAGAGTTCAATATCAACCCATAAAATTAGGATAGTTTTTAAAAATAAGTTTACTTTCTATCGATTATCTATTATTATAGCAATTCTTAAAGTTCTGAACAATCAATATTAGAAAAGTATCGGTTTTCAAACTAAAATTGAAACCATTGGATAGACCTTTGATAAGAAGGCTCAGGAAACTAAAGAATCATATAATTTGAATAAAAGTATTATAATTTAGAAATAAATGAACTAAAGATAAAAATGAATGTAAGAAAAAAAGTTAATGATATATAATATTAAACGCAATGATAGATAGGTAGGAATAGAGTAAAAAAAAGAATTTTATTTTTAAGTTATTAACTTTGGAGATCAGCATTAGCTCATGTATGTGTACTATTACTTGTTTTTCATTTAAACAGAGCCTCTGGTAATTACTAACTAATAGTGTCAATAATATTAATGTGAAATGAATTTTGTATAAGCCATTTGTGGGTTAATATTTTTCTAACTTTGTCTAATTGTTTAGCATTAGATGGGATCCAAAAAGAAACAGTGAGTCAGTTATTGAAGCGCAAAAACATTAGTAAATCACTCAAAGAGATTATTTGGCCGAGTAATCAAAGGCCAAGTCTGATTATTAACGGTGTGATAATGACTTCATATGTAGTATAAATAGTACTCGACTTATTCAATTGGCTTTAATATTATTTAGAGCCATAGCCTAAGGCTTATAACAATCGTGAGACAAATATTAGGTTAAATGAGAGCCAGATCGAGTCGTAGCATACAATTTGTAGAACTCTCCCACTGTGTGATAATCGTTTAAACGTCGCATTATGTCAATAAGGTATATGATATAAAGCGGACAAACAAACAAACTTATCTTTCATGTAATGGAATGTTTATTATTCAAGACTTATCTCATATCATCACAATATATACTGCTCTTTGTTTAAGTTTCTTATATTTCAACTTTGCTTTTAATATAACGATTCGACTTTAACTGAGATCAACAAACTTGATGGCCAGCACGTGTGGCAATGCTGCCAATGGCAAACCCAGTTCTTATGGATAACCATTAAATATTATTCAAAACCAAAATCTGATTTAATTAATATTTTCTCATTAAATGAGTCACTGAACTAATGCTATTATGTTAGTGAAAACCGGAAAAGCATAGCAAACATATATTTCATTATTTGAATTAAACTTTTTTAATTACACCGGTAATACCCAATCGATTACGTATTCATAAGTTTTGAAATGAAGAACTTGAGAATTGAATACCAATATTAATCCACCGCACGATTAGCCCTTTTGAAGATTAATTTATAGTCTCAGATACAGGTTTAATATCGAATAGTATTACAGTTTAATATGCAGTAAATATTTAGTTCAACTAAAACTTATATCAATTGATTCTTACAAAAATGATTTCAAATTAGAGATTCGGTGAAAAAGTTTTCTTGTGATCTAAAAATGCTTATACAGGTATTTATTATTAGTATTTTTATTTAGAAATTATCAGTTTTCGAATCTAAGATTAAATGTTTAATATTATCTTTAGGTTGAAATCTGTGTTATTCTGATAAAAACAAGTTATAAAACTTTTTCAAAACGAAAATAAAGTATACTTTTGAGCAAAGAATCACGAATTTATTGAAGACCTTATTCTAAATCGAGTTCTTGAGAGAGAGAGAGAGAGAAAAATGTATTTACAGTTATTCTAATTTAAATATTTGTTTCCTAAAGCGTCGGAAAGGAAGGCAAATGAATTGAGGAGAGTTTGGAACCCGTAGTATCTCAAGAAAAAAGATATAGAGGGACCTCATCTCTAGCCATAAGAGAGTCTACCAATACCTGTATTGGCGTAACATAATTGAAATGTTACGTAAAGTTTCAATGCCCTGAAGCAGGTTTAGGTTTAATGGATGAAAAGTTTTAGCATTAGTTTCTCACTCGTCAGGGCATCGCTTGGCTCAGGGGATACACTGATAGTGACTTCCACTTTGTTATGCTGTTTCATAAGTTATAGCTTTCAGTATAAGTTACTACAGGTATTGCTATTATAACTTACTGTACATAAACTCATACACTAGAGCTGTATCTGAAGTGCACTAAACCAGAGCCTCAGTCTCTACATAATGCGGATGTGAGTGAACTTTTATACCATATTTTACACATATTATTACAATAATATTATGTTATGTCTAATTATACTGTTTCTTACTTTTTCTAATTTATATTTTGCTTTTACTGTCATTTAATTGTCATTTATTGTTATTTTCTTTTAATAACTTTTAATAACTTTAATAACTTTTTATTAACTTTTTTTATCTAATGAGTAATGCTTTTGCGCACTATTTCTTGTTTAAGTCTTTATTAAAGTTATGTTTGTTTAATATTAATATTTATTGATTATATTTATCTTTGGTTTCTATTTGTTTTGTTTTACTTTATTTTGTATTAATTTTCAACAATTTATTTGTGAAACAAATTGTGTAATTCGTAAGAATTGACTGCCAAATGATTTAAGCCTTTAATGAATGAGTCAAATGACTAAAGATTTGAATATTAAGGTATTGTAAGTGAGTATACGATAGTATATTATTTCAATAGTGAGCGTAACTCATAGCTAACTCATAGCTAACGTCATTCAACACCAGCGAACACAACATAAGACAGACCAACAGGTGTTGAGCAGTGCTGAGGTGTTCCTCCATTTTCGACAACTGCGTCCGGCCTTTGACCGTAACCTTTGTTATAAAGTTTGTCTTTTGTCAAAAGGAAACCAAACCTTCATATTATACCAGTTTTGGTCTTTGTTTTCAATGTTTTAGTCATTCTCTAAATGTTTTATAATTTGTTGTTATTCTTGTTTTGGTTACTGTTCTGTCTTTACCTCAGTTTCAATAACTTTTTTAGCCTTAAGTTAAATAATTAGAGAATAGTTTGATATCAAAGCAAATGATGAGTTAATGCATAATAGTTTTGCTCATTTCTGATACAATACAAGTCGTGATACTTTACAGTCATTTATCATTTATTGCAGTTTTCAAATTAATTTTTGCATAAAATCCTATATTTTTCATCTCATTCTTGTTTATCATAGAAATATCTGTTTTGTTCTTAAATAATAGACTCTTTTCAATGGTTTTGTTCCTAAAAAACAAAATTAATGATAACACAAATCAATAATATTATTATCTTTTTGTTAGTTAAGTCTTTTTGTACACGAATTCTATGTTTTAATGAATAGCAAAACTTTTTTCAATTAGATCTTTAAATAATCGCTTAACTGATGAGAACTTTTTCAAAAGTTTATTAGTTTTAAAACACTTCTCAATACATATGAATTAGAGCTTTGAAATATATGTATTGATTAAGCGTCAAATATATTATATAAAAGTTATGCTAAAAATGCCCAAATAGTTGCTTAATATGTCCTTATTTTCGGTGAACTGTTTAATGTTTGTGGAAAAAGGTTTTCAATATACCGGTGCTTTACATGTTTCAAAAATGTTTCAATTTAGATAATATATATTAAGCTTAAAAGGTCCTCAACTTTGAACCGGAAATATTAAATTAAATACTTTTATTGACAAACCCCTGAAATAAGCCCTTTTTGAATGTTTAGTTAGCATATAAAAGTTAATGACATAAATAGGGCTGAAATTTATTACATGCGATTTTCACAGAACTAATTATTATTATCATATTTCTATCAAATACTGTATGAAAGACTTGTATGTATTCTCCCTTTAATTCATACAAATTAATGAGAATTATATTACTTTAAATGTAAAGTCAATCCAATTTGGAATAAAATAGTTTCTAATTTTAAACCGATTGAAACAATATTTCTTTTGATAATTGTTTGAATTATAGAATTAATTATTCAATGTATAAGTATTTCAAACAATGCAATTCATAACTTATATATATAATTATGAGATAATTGTTATAATTTGAATGAGGATTCGTTTGTTAAGTGATTTCGTAATGAGAACTAACTTTGAAAACAGCTATTATCTGACTCAACGACTAAATTGTTAACATTTTTATCATATGATTATTTTTACTGTGATTACAATGAAAGAAGTAAGAGTTGGATTCTTTGGTTGCTCTACTTTTGCTTTATTCAAATCGTAAAATATTTATAATATTAAGAACAGCTCTAATGAGAGCTCTAAATAAAATTTAAATCATTATTGCGTTTAATAACTTATTGTTCAGCTCAAGTTTAATCTCATCTTTTCTTAAGAAGATGAGTATATATTCCGATGAGATCTCGAGATTAATTTTTAAATATATATAATGATAGATAAACTAATTTAGTTTCTCATCGCTTCCAAGTTTTAATTTTGTCCTAATTTTTCAACAGTTTTTGTGTTTTGTTTTTTTGCTTTCAAAAGTCAATTAAAGCTGATTACAAGTATCTTATCTGATATTTTTCAATATATGTCGACTTATACTCAAAGAAACCCTTTTCAGGTTTCTATATAACTAAATATCAACGCTTTTTATTAGACTTTATGTAAAGTTTTTGAACATTTCTCTAAACTCAAAACAAATAATCGATCAACTGTTCAAAAAATAAACATTTTCTCAAAAATTAGAGCGTTTGGACCCTAATTTGTTTTCCTTAAACGGGACATTCTATTCACTAACGTCCCATAATTTTCAAAAGTTTCAAAAACCTTTTCACTAAATACATACCTGTAATAATAATATACTAAACCTCCACAAATATACTATTTATATGTTTTATTACCGGTATACTTAATTATATCTATGGTATAACTTTAGTACCAGTGATCCTATTTCTATATACTATAGATTTCAAGTGAATTTGAGATCTTTTAGTGACTGCCAATTAATTTAAATCTTGATAAATAGTTGAAATTTAGTTAAAATTTATTAATCATGAACTTATTGCCTCAATCAGTCATGTACTGTAACTATTTCATGATTTGTCATTGAAATTAGTTTTTGACAGTTTTTTTGATAGAATTGAAATGCAATCTTAGACAGACTTGAATTTAAATGAGCTTTACTTAAGATTATGCAAAACACAGTTTAATTGTATGAATTATCACAGCCTTACACTCAACTGCTTTCTCACAATTATTTATAAGATAATCAGATTGTGATTTAGAAATGTCGTATCATTTTAATTATTTCAAATTTACGAATGAATATTCTTATCATTATCTTATTCACAGATGAAGTTTATTGAGACGTTTCTCTAATCAGTTAAAATTTGTCATTGAAATAAAGTTTCCTCTAATGAGCAGAAAATATAGTTTTTTATATCTATAGGTTTGCAAAATATTTCAAATCTATCCAATTATCTCAAACAGAACTTTATGTCGAAATACTATAAATATGAGTAAATTTGTTCCAAATTTATAGAATTGTGATCTCTTTATAATGAAATTGAATGATTTGCGAAAACAATTTGAATTACTCAACAAAATATAGAAAAGATTTACATAATCTGAGTGTCAATTTTCCTCATAACTCGTATTTTGTTATCTCTAATACTAGTAATTTTTGGTTTGGATTTTGTTTTTTCGTTTTTCTAATATGTGTCAGTTTTTAAGTTATAAAAACTAAAACTAAATCATTTAAAATATTAATTTGAAATAAAAACAGTGAAACTTTAACAAAATAGAGCTTCAAATCGATTAAACTAATAATAATTCTCTTCTCAAGTGTGTCACAAACGTGTCACTTAAGATCGATTTATAGATGAAAGAGTTGTACTCATATTTCAGAGTAAGTGAACTGAATTTCAATACTTCCTATTATTTTATTTTTAATACGAATTATTTATGAAGTTTATACAAACTTCATATAATTAAGTCGCAGAGAATTTTCCTCTGATGTTATTTAAACACTGTAAGCGGTTTCAAACCTCTTTACGAAGTTCAACACCAGTGATATAGAAATTGTATTATAATAGCAGACACGTTAACTATCTTTTATCATATAAGTTGTAAGTATACTGTACTTTTCCACCTTTTTTATTAATAAAATATGTAAATTACCCTCAAAGTGAGGCATTGCATACATTTATACCACAGCATTAGTTTTTATTAATCAAATTTATAAAAATAGTTCTAACAATGGATTTAAGTTGAACTGTATTAAGAACTAGATTTAGAGAATGGACTCAAACAAATATTACATTCCAATTGTTCGTTATTATTATTTGGTAGTATTTGTTTAACACATTTAATGCTCAAATGAAATATTTATAGATAGCACTTGTTTTCATTTCGACCAAATTTCATATTAATTTCAATTCACATCTACGTATTGATCGAATTGTTTTATTGGTTAATGTTTTCAAATATGATATTTAAGTTTTGAGCCTATATTTGCTTTGAATTCGTAATAATATTGTAGTTTTAATGAACTTCTTCTCAACTTTTTAATGAAGTATCACTTCATTCACTGTGAACCATAAGAACGTTAATTCAAAAAATTATAAATTGAATTATAAGTTAAGACAAGTTCTTGTCATTTGCAGAGCTACTTATCCTATAAATTGTTTCCAAAACTGTTGTTATTGTCTGTTATGTTGATTTGTGTTGTCTTAAGGCATAAATGCAGTCATCGATTGTTTATCAAAGTTTTGAAGTTTACTTAAAATTTTTGATAAAAAGTTAATTAAACTTTGCTTTAAAGGAATGGGAAAAGAAAATAATTAATTCTTTGCTTTTAAATTGGTTTTTCAGCTACAATGAAAGATCTCTGAGTGAGAGAAGCGAATCAAGTGAAATGAATTACACAAATAATAAGATTTCCTCGTCTTCAAGTTCGGCGAGTTCTTCAGTAAATTTTCCTGCACTTTGCAGGAAAGTGAGCGCTCCTTCACTTATTGGCAACAAAAAAGTAAACATTTCAATGCACAAGTTTATTAACAGCAAAGGCAAAATTGCAGCTAAAGATAATTCCTATTTTTCGCCATTTGTATCAATTAATGGAAACGGACTCTTAAATAACTCGTCAAATGATTACTACGAACTAAAACCTCCCCAATTCGTCAAAAGCAATTTGACTCAAATTAGAAGACGTGTCTCTGCCATCTGTAAGATTCAGGAAGAGCTCAAAGAAATGAAAGCACGAGAAGATGAATTGAGGTATTTATACACTTATATGTCTTTAATATTGGTATAATCTATAACTAAATTGAAATTTTTGGTATCAAACCTATGAATAAAGCAGTCAATTATTACACTGTATCCAAACTCATGACTTATACAATTAAATTGTAATTTCAAACATCAATTGTATTGTAACTTACAGTAAATGCTAGAGTTTTTTGTTCAATATAATTATCAGTTTTTATTGTCTTTCAAAAGTAGTTTTTTGTAACTTAATTAAAATTAATGGACATAAGTATTAGTTATTAGATGTTCGGAAAATATAATACAAACCCTTACATAAGAAAAGATAATCATTTTGAAGCAAATTATATTTAAGACAAAATGATGGATAATAGTCATGAAAAGACATAATTATAAAATAACTACTCTTCAGCCTCTTGAGGGCTTCATTTTGAACAAATAGCTTGTAGTGATTCGATTATAAGTTGAATGAGAGCTCAAAGTTATTTCGATTAAGTCTTGAATAAGATTAGTTGAATGCCATTACACATTAGATATATAGGAAATTTGCGTATTATTCATACTTCACTTGATTTCTACTTTTTATGATTTATTGTTTGCCCAAAATTTATTTCTCAATTTATAACAAGTAAAAAGTTTTTAGTTTTTTAGTTCAGTTGTGTTGTCCTCTCTTTCTCTCTTACGTTTGTTCAGAGGATTTAACATAAGTTTTGATTATTATCTAAAAATACATTTAACTGAAGAATATTTAGTGAATCCAACAATTAGTGCGTTGAACTCAACAGCTGTCAAACTTTGAAACACTTATTCCAACGTCAAGTAAAAGTGAAAACATTAACAAAAAAATGATCAATTATTATACGAAATATGTTTTAATTCTTGAGTTGCATTCGTATTGCGGAAGACTTACTGTTTTCACAATAATAATAACAATAGGTTCTCGTGTAATGAGTGATAATCCATCTTTTGATTAATTGACACCAAAAATATGCCTCATATTGTGCTAACATTTGATACGTTTAGCTATTGATATAAAATTAAAATTCAATATGAGTCCAGACTAATGTTCCGATTTCATAATCTTTTACTTTTGAACCAATTAAGACATAAAGACATAAACATAGGATAAGATCACTTTTAAAGTTATTCAATGTGTTCATTATTTTGATGAGAGATTTGATTGTTTTAAGCCTAACAAAAGCACAAACAAATTAATAACTTTTGAAACATAATTCAATTTTTAAGTGAAATTCAATTTAAAGAAATACTTTTACTTGAATTTCATAAAAAGTCTTATTTCAATGATTTCAATAAGATTTAAACCTAATTTGAATACATGTTACTTACTATTAAATCAACGCTAACATTAAAGTCAATTAAATTTTTAATACGGCATATAAGTAATAAAAAGCCTTCCCATTGAACTATCATTTTTCGTGTGTACTGCTATGATAGTCTTCGTGTTAAACACATTTATATTTGATTTGAAGTGTTAATGAAATATACAAAATATATTATGATCTTTCGTCTCACGAAAGCCTGATTTGTACGAAAGGTTATTTATTTTCATCCAAACGACTTCTTGAACTCTGGCGTAAACTTAACTTAATTTCAATATCAATTTCAGATTTGAAGTTAAACCCATTTTATTTGATATAGAAATTTAATTTGAATTGAATTCTTGTATTGAAAATCAAAATCAGAAATACTAATAAAATTTTTAGAGATAACTCTGAACCGACTTTGAGTACACATTCATTCAATTGGTGATCATTAAGGTTAAGCTCATTTTTATAAGTATTCCAAATATTTTAAAATTAGTTTATAAGTTGATAACTCAATCAGGATATAGTCACCTAAATTAATTGAAAACCTATAATAGAGAGGTTGACTTAATTGAACTTTTTTTAATGCTTTGTCAAATATTTAATTTTATGGATTAAACCAATTGTGAACATATCTTTTATAACGGTTTATGATATTTTCCTTCAAAAACACATGAAAAACACATTTTTCTGAATCTGATTCATTGGCTTAAAAACAGATAAATTAATGCCATATAAAAAGAACAGAAGTTTTTATTAAGAGCCCACACTTACATTTTAGATAAAATTAATGGTTTTTTGTGAATAATAACATAGAATTTTCATATAAAAGAGCTTTGTCTTAAACGTCAATGTATTTTATCTAATTTTGATCACATTTTGATCTCAACATAAACTTATCGCAAGTCATTTCTGACCTTTGAATATAGTCTAAAGAATTTACGCACAGACAAAAGTGCTGTTTAACATGAATAGGAAAAATGAAATATTAAGTGCAACCTTATTGGGATGATTGGGATGATTGGAATTGTTATAATTCCTAAGAAATATCGATTAAATTCATCGATTACTTTATAATCAATTTAAATATTGCATCAATTTTTGCATAGAAACCAGTTATTATTCAAAAAAGCTTTTTATCAAAATAACATTTAAGGCACTTTAGATTATTTTCAATAAATATAAATATTTATGTAAAATATTTATTGAATTTGACCTTAAATGCAAAATTTGAATCTTCAAAATTTGGAAAATTGAAATAAAGTCAAGATTTAGTGTATTATGTCTGTAGTGTTTCATTGCCATTATGTCAAAGATTGCTATCTTTCGGAACCAATCAATTAAGCGTTTAATTTATAGTTGAATGGCTTCAATGTGTAGCACTTTGTTTCTCACAATTTAAATGTTTGCAAACTTTATTAATTATATTTAACCCATTTTTCTTTGAACATAAACTCAGATTTTTGTTTGAGCTTAAAATGTTATTCTATGCTATGCTATGAATATTGATTTCTTGTTTTAATGAAAAACAAAATTGAAATTGAAGTAAAGTTGATTTCAAATAAGGATAGATTAGTCGTTTATCGCCCTCGGCTTGAATTTAAAGTAATTCAGTCAATAGAATCAATATTTCAATAATAATTCACAATTCACTCAAATAAAGGTTTTGTTAAAGTTAAATATCTGTTGTCAGTAATCTGTCAATAGATCACAAATAAAAGATGAAATGTTTACTTTACTTAATGTCAAACTTACGTCAGTTTTTCATATTTTTTTACTAGAAATTGAAAAAATTAAACCCGATTTATACATAATTTGGAGTAGAATTGAAAACTAAAACAAACAGTTTATAGTTATTCGACTTATTCATTACCACTCACTTAAAAATGTTGTTTTAGACCACAATAAATGAATTTCTAAATCTACTAAAAAACTATTTTTGACTAAAAATAAATCAAATATATAATAAAGTTTATTAATTGTCCACATATTGTTGTTCATCAAAGTACAGCAGCTTTAGTTCACTTATATATTAGAAAAAGTTAGATATTGTGAAGGAAAAGTTGATTCAAAGTTCTGGTTTTAGGTTTAATTTAAAATAATTTGACATTAAAAATGATTTCCAAACAAGATTTTTGCTTCATTTGAAAGAGAAATTATTTGTCTTTTGCTTAAAGCTTAAAACTTAATGATTTTGCTTTACATAAGTACACAATAATTATTCTGCTCTTTCTTATTAATAATTATTATCAATAGCTCTAAGCAATGACAGCAGACTATTGGCCTCATTTGCTGTTTAAGACAAAACTTAGAAAGTCATTAATAAATAATTCACAATAATTTGTATTCAATTTATTTTATTCTTCTTTTAAATTATATTTTATTAGTTAAATATCGATTTAATTGTTATATTCATTGCGAATTTCATTCATGACTTGATTGAAACAAGAGTTTAACAAAGAGAACCCAAACTAACATAACCCTAACCTAACCCTAACTCAACCTACTCTTTGAATTGAATGCACACTTCAGGCGTTCATTTGATTGAGAGATTCATTCATTTTATTTGTTAAATAGAAAATTATTTGACAATATTTTTCATTTGTAGGCATTTTTCTATAGAATTTAATATATTTTTAACAATTGATTGTTTGCTTTAAAAGTTGTTTAAATAATTTGAATTAAATGTAATGAATAGGTGGCAACGCGTTCGAGTGGTTGGGTTATCACAGCCTAACTTAAGCACATTAATCGATGAAACTGATGATGGGATCAAAGATGATGTCTCGCAAAGTGACGAACTTTTAATAATCCGAACCAGTAGTAATCCTGATTTATTAGAAAATGACAGCAGTCTAGAAGACACTGTTGATGAGAATGTAAGCGCTTGTCTCCAAATATAGCCTTATAGTGAAGTAGCCCTTAGTTTATATCTATTGACGCTTTCTATTAATTTGCTTTCTATTAGATTTAACTATTAATCAGTTCACTAATAATTGTTTGTCTTATTTAGGACTGTAAAGTCGGTGGTCCGCGAAGAAAAATACCTTTGATTGCCGTTTGGGAACAGAAAATACAACAAGAAATTAAGATTAAAAATTAAAATATGAGATGTATATGGAGACAAATTCATTTTTTGGCACATTTTTAAAATGGCACTTTTATTGATATTTATCCATTTGCCAAATAATTGAGCTCTTCTTTGTTTTATACAAATATTTAGCACATAAACTAATATAAGATATTTATAACAAATGTCAATTTTAAGTGTTTTCGAAGCCCTTCACAAAAAACATTAGAATTGTTAAACTTAATAACTTTTTAACCCTTCAATTTATTTGAGTCAAATACAAAAAATCTCTTCTTTTATACTGATTGAGAAGTCAATGAATGATAATTTTATTTTTAATTTTGATTTTACTCAGAAAAAAATGAGACAAACTTTTAAATGTTACCATTCATTTTGCAGAAGAGACTCCAGTTTTTCTGAGACAGACAGACAATAAAAGTTGTTTGAAATTCAAAAGTTATTGAGACTTATTGTAAAGTTTTTTGTGGTTAATCCGAAATCAGTATCTATTCATATAATAGATACTAAATTTCTACTTAATTATTAATTATTCTAAACTTGCAGTGAATCAAATTCTGAATCTTTTATTAATAAAGATAAAGATAATAAAGATATCATTTATTTATTTAAAACTATTTCGCTTTTGTTATTTTTAATAATTAATCTGAATATTATTTGCGATACAGTACAACTTTATGTAAATCAATTCAAATTAAAAAGTGTTCGCCTCTTTAACACCTTTAACACTAATTTATCTCTTCTCTCATTATTATTCTGGCCCTGATTTCGATTAAAATTAATTTTCTGGTTTGGCGGTTAAAATCGGGAAAATTATTTTAACCGAAATTCGGTTTTTAAATTTTGAAGTACTTCTAAATTTGGTTAAAATCAGGTTAAAAATATAAAAATATGTGAAATAGGTTTAAATTGGATAAAAGTTTTATTTATACAAATACTTTAATATTGATTTTTGATTATTGGGATAAAAAAGAAAACTGAAAACTATAATCAAATTATGTTGCGCTTGAACTACACTCGATTCGCCGCTATTTTCATTAATTAAAACTACTTTCAATTCTTCATCAGTTTTACTCTTTCTCCCCATTATTCATACCTGCACAAGTTCCGGGGGTTTGGTGGGTGGTTCATTTTAGAATTTCTTGAAAATCTGAGGGAGGGGGGTCAAAACTCTCCGGTTTTCTGAGACAATTTTCCTCAAAAGAGATTTTTCCGCCAAAAACAATGATAAAATTTTAACTTCTAAAATCTTTGGGGAGAGGGGGGTCAACCCCTAGGCAATCCTATGCCTTATGCAGGTATGGATTCAAACAAAAATTTCAGTCGGAGTCAGTAGTGTACAGATCCCGTACTACAACTTTATCATTGCGTGCTTTGCAAAACATTATTTTACCATCAGTTTTAAGCCATTTTTTGCCGAATTCATTAACATATTTGCAAAGCAATTCAGGTTTTATTGAAATCTCCATTTGCTAATTATTTTGATAACAATTTATAAAATTTAAAACGACATTAACATAATGTGTATAACAGATGTACATCTCTATTATTTTTTCTTACAGTTTATGTAAAAGTTTTAACAGTTTTTTAAGTTTAATAATAAATAAAATGAAAAATAGGCAAAAGTCCTAACTCTGGTTATAAGTTATAACTTAATATTTATAAAATTATTAATTCATTAAATGATTAGATTTTACATTAATTTCTAAAAAGAATTGCTTTAAAATTAAATGATTTATGAGAACCAAAATACATGTTTTCAGGATATTATTTCAATGTAAAAGTAAATCAAAGTTAATACAAAGGCTTAAAATTCTTTAAAAATAATTTATCAAATATATTACAGTTTGATGTAATAATTTATTTATGACTTTCAATTTATAATAATTATAATTTAATTCAATATTTATTCGGCTATTTTAAAACAGATTTTAACCGAATCGATTCGGCGGTTTTTATCGGTTAAAATCGCTAACCGGGAACCCAATTATTGTTAACCTATCTGCTGAAGAATCAAAAGTTGCAAATGTCAGTCCATGTATGCAAAGCAGCTGATGATTCAATTGAAGAACAGAATAAAAATTTAACATTATTTTAATTATCCCTTTAATTCAGATTCAAAGAAAATGTATTTAATTATAATTATGACTTTTTGAACTTATTTTTGAAGTTTTTCACTAATGGCCCAAATGATTTCCTGTAATTAATAATAAACTTATAGAGAGTTTAAATATTCTGCAATTTTGTTTCTTATGGTTGAAATACGATTCAAATTCGGATTTTTAGGATTGAGCACAAAGTTATTGCTGTATTACTATTATTATAATTGTATAGACTGGAAAATTATGCATAGAATTTTGGCTAATTATACTTTTATGCTTTTTTATGCTATTTAGCATAATTTTCTGGTCTTAATAATCGGCATTATTATTATCCACCAAATTAGAGCATTCAGAGATCGGCGCTTTATTAATCAAATTAATGAACTCTTTTCTCATAACAAAAGCAATGTTTTGACCTAATCTTCATTTCTAAAGTTATTAACTCATTTTCCAATTCATTTATTCTTCAAGTGAATTGAATTCTAACTCTGGAAGAATATCCAATTCTCCTTCTAAGTGTCAATACTTTCACTGTTTGGGACATTGAGGGCGTCTTCATCTCAATTGCCATCAACAACATCTTCAACCACTCATTTATAGGGTTAAAAAATTGTAAGAATTGTAAAAAAGTTGTAAAAAACAATTTTATTCTCACAATAATTAATGCTAACAAAGTATTTACAATATTTTGATAACAAATGAACACATTTGTGACCCACAGACAGACCACTAAACAAATACAACAGATTGTTAGTTGTGGTATAACTGATGCGTCTGAACAGCACTGTCTTCAATGGTCTAATGAGTTGTGATTGTTGTTATGCATCCGATTGGTCGGTGAGGGTTTTCGGGTTTTCGGGTTTTCGGGTTTTCGGATCTCACCAATTGCTACCAAATTCCTCCTCAGATATCTTTACCTATTTTTATGATTTGTTTAAAAACATGTCTGAATGTGATATCAATTGTATTGTTACTAATAATAACAATATCTTTATTAAATATTTAAATACATTAATAGATTATAATTATTATATTTTACTGTTATTTAAAACGTGAGTCAAAAGTCAAGATTTAAAAGTCACTCAAATAATGTGTTTACAAAACATATCATCTCTTATTAACTATATTTTGACGTAATTTATGGGTTCACTCAATAATTATTTTGGTTTTTCACAGGTTTTAAATAACAGTTAATTTAATAAAACCTTATTAAACAGTTCATTAAGTTTTGTTTTAATTAACATAATTTGAAACTGCAATTATTTGCTTTCTATAATTTAGTGATAACTGGAATCAGATAAATATTTTGCAATTATTAATAATAAGTTAACATAAAAAAAGTTAAAAATTAAAACTTTTGAGATGTCACGTATAGGAACAGCCGTAACAAGAGGTGGGCAGGAGGGTTATGGCCCCCAATTTTTGAACATTTAAGGGTAGGGCTTATAGTGATTTTTAAAAATTGGCATATCTTTGATTTTTGCAAATCTAAAATCCTGGTAACGGCACTGGTATAGGGTTTGGTTTCACATTAAGGACACATCTCTTATCATTGTTATAAAATTATATGAATGCAGACGACAGTCACTGCAATAAATGTTCGCTAAGGGAGGTCTCGATCCGGAAAAACTTTTGAAATTAAAAAAGAATACTTTCGGACACATTATTGATAACAATTATCAGAATATTATTCTTGAATTCCAGTAAAAGCTATTATAAGACAAAGTTGTGTGGACTGCGAATTAGCTCAGAATTTAAAATGAAATACATATTGATATTGAGGGAAAATATTTATTTAAACCAATTTAAGATCAAGTTTTACAAAAAAGTTAGTAATAATAGAATTGAATCACTTATTACTGCGATATTTAGATTAAACGTAATGAAAGGCACAATTATCACATCAGACATAAGGCTATTGTTATACAGTTCACAAGTGTTGTCTAATTTATGAGTTTTCAATAGTTTAATAATATTTAGTTCTCAATTGTAATAAATAAGTATTATATCTTCAAAACCGGACAGTTTGAGAATTGGTTTTAATACAAAATCTCAATTTTGGATAAAATAGATTTAAAATAAATAAATTCCTAGTTTTTGATACGAGACGTATATGTGGTTCACTTGTAATCATAATTAATTAGACAAAACTTGAAAACCTACAGCTCTAGAAATTGAGTCACTATGAAAGTTATAAAACAAAAGTTACATTTCATTTGAATGAACGTAATGAACAAAATAAGCCATAAGTGTAACCATTTTAGAGAAACAATACATTAAAGTCGACAACTATTTGTTCATTAATGTAAAGAATTTGTATCAAATCTTAATAACATCTTTGGCCTTAAGTCAACCCTTTCTCAAAACAATTTTAATATATTAAAAAAGATTACTTATAGTATTGAATAATTGATATTAATATTTAGATTAATTAGAATAAAATGGAATTCTATTATACTTTAAATTATGTTTAAGTTTTATAAAAAGCAATCGGAAAAACTTAACTTTAATACAGTATGAGTTTAAAAAAATACACGCTTTAAAAAGTTATAATTATAAAAAAGATTTGATTCAGTGGTCCAAACGTTTGATATGCAACAAACCGAAGATCAAATATAATGATGTTATCAACCGATTCAATATTCATCGCATTAATGTTTAACGACTTTCACTCAACAAGAAATGGAATTTAAATGTTTGATGTTTTCAACAAAATTCAAATAATAATAGATTTAGAATCAAAGTCATGGCACAGGTAATGCACACCTAATTAAATACAATTAAATTATATGAAAGAATTAAAAGTTAACAGAATTATCGAATTTGCGATGGAGTGCATTGAATCCTGCTTTTGATCGAATTCTTGATAATTAGGAATAAACTCTACATCTGTTGAATAATTTCATATTTTTGTTTCAAATCGATCTGCGCTTTCTTCGCGTCGTGTTTTTTCCTTTGGGCCAAAATTTGCCTCATTTCGGAAGCACTCATATTAAGGTTCAAATCGGCGCTGTTTTCACTCAATTGACGTGAAGGACCGCTTAAACTCGAACCACTTTTACTTGACGTCGGAGAGCCTGGAATTGAAGCGTTTGTATTACTGCCACCACTCGAGGGACGGTTATTATGCATCGATTCAGTAGAGGTGACCTGCGATCGGGTCTCACTCTTCGGAGTTGAGCCACGAGAAGAATTATTGGCACCATTTTCCTGTTCAATGCATTAATTATTTTAATTACTTTTACTTTAATTTCAATTTGTATTTATTGAGTAATTTAATTATTAAATACAATAATCATAAGTAAAATAAGTTCTAAATTTTAATCTTTTATGTTATATTCGGAATTAATTGCAAATAAACGAAACTCAGAATAATCGAAAATAAATTCAATGCTAAAGCAAATTATGGGAACTATTTTGTAGTAATAATCAAATGACAATTCTTTATGAATTACATTAATGGCTAAATTCTATCGATAATAAGCAAATTGTGACACAAATATTATGAGAGTTGAGGCCAAATAATAATAGGATGTTTGATAAGCTCCAAAACTCTGAGCCTGAGTCAAGTGAGCCTACGATTAGGGTCCGAGTCTGGTATATGTACTGTAAGCTTATAAATAGAACAATACATTGAAAAGTGTTTCTTAATTCTATTTATTGGAATGTTTCTGATAATTAAGTTGGGAGTAAAGCAAAAAGGTTCTCACTGTTGGAGTGTAAAGAATTTCATGCGGATGTGTTTGATAAATGAGTGATAAATTTTTGAGTGGATAGGCATTTATTAATACATAAATGTAAGACAATAGCTATACAAATATAATTAATAAATGCTGATAAGCTCGAACACTCTGAGCCTATGGGCAGTCACATGAAGCCTATAAATAATTTCGTAAATTTAAAGCTAATATTAGACAAATTTGAGCTCATTTTGCGTTTGAGAATCTATTCGTGTTATTAATGTTTTTCATATTTTGCATTTTTATAATTAGAAACTTTTGAAAATTTAATTTAAATGTTTGATAGAAGAGAACCGAATGAGAACGCAATTCAATTGGTTTGAGCGAAGACAAGTGGTCGGAACTAAAATAGACTATTCTTTGAGATATTTTAACAAAATTATATAAATTAAATGCAATCATTTCATTGAATTAATGGTCACAAAATACTGTAAGTCATGAATTTGATGTCATATTAAATCAAATGATTAGAAACTAAATTCAATTTAAAACATCAGTTACTATATTATAAAACACATTTACAGATAAATAATCGATCAAAAAGTTCTTAAAATAAATGAAACTAATGTTTAAATAGACGTCATTCACAACATTCAGATAAGTAATAAAACAAAATGATTACAAATAACTTGAATTCAGTTCAAATTTTAAGCTCAAAAAACAAGTTTTCAATGTTTATAACTGTTATACGATTATTACTACTGTATAACAAAAACATATGAAAACTTTAGATCATTTACAGCGTATTTACACTAAAATTAGAGGTACGGTAAATAAAAATATTACAGATAAAAATCGCTAATTATTGTTAAAAATAGTTTGGTATCAGAAAAATGAATGCATTTATAAATTGAATGAATGAGTGATTTATAAATCACTAAAAAATATTAAAACAATTGAATAGTCTTTTGATAATTAAACAAATCATGTAATAGAATCCCAATTAGACTCTATTTTATTATTTTTGTTAATATACTAAACATCTGTGTAATTATTTGTTTATTATATCAATAATATCTGGCATGAATTCACAACTTTTATTATACTTTATATAATAATAATTATCGCAAAACTGCCTGTAATTTGGAAATAGTTTCGATAAAACATAAGTTATTTTAATGGCAATAAATTCTCATTTCAAATAATACTATCAAATGATAAGATAATCATTTATGACTACATTTTATTTGCATAAAAACATCATTTCAAACATCAATTGTTTTAGACATCAAATTAAAAATGTTTTCTAGCGTTAGATGAGAGACAAAAATAATAAACTTTTAAAAGACAATAAATGCAAAAATAGGTAAATGGGACAGAAAATACCAAAAATAGACTTAAAAAGAAATAATAGAATTTGAGTTAACTCTATTACAGACTAAACTTCATTTAAACTAAAGGTTAAGCTAAACATACATTGAAAACCAGTTATAACTTTCTATTTTCTACACTTGAGTCTAAAACATCTAAAATGATAATAATATATATTTTGGATAAATATTTTCGAATAACTTTGTGTATCAAAAAACAAGATTAAACGTCAAATGGAGTCTGTATTAGAGGTGCTATCAATTGAAATCGTGTCACAAGAACTGCGGTTTACATTATGAAGGCTTAAGAATATTTTCTTAACATCAGCTCTACTTTAAACGGATTCGATGATTATTTACTAATTATTTACATATCTTATAATAATATAAAAAATGCTATTATTTGTATTCAGATAAGACTCCTGACGTTTATTTACTATTTTCTTATCACTAAAACGGCACACTTTAAGTAGTGTTTCGCTTAAGAGATTTTCATTTGTTTTTTTATTCCGTTTATTCGTTAGGCTTAAGCAATACATCACTTTAAGCGAATTTTCATGACATAAAACATAATTTCAAAATATAATTATCAAAAATTACGAACTCTATTAATTATTTTAATTTATTTTAATTGAAAACTCTATTTTGGCAGAACTTGCAAACTATGCGTTACTTTTATAGCACTTTTTGAGTATTAAGACTTTAATTGTTATAAAAACGACAAATAAAGTAAATGAATAAATGAGAAAACATAAGTTTAAATTTGAGTCAAATAATTAAGCTGTAAAATAAAGGCTCAATTGGAGTGATTCTAAAGCAAAGTATTGAACTATTAAATGCTCAGATTTGTAATAGCATTAGAATTAGAGACAAATTAACGGAAAATTGTTTGACACGATTAATAAGACGCTAAATCATGAAAAGCGATTTCAAAACTTGAGACAGTTTAATGACTTAAACCAAATGACAAGACTTGATGAGTTGCACCAACTATTAAAAGTAGAACATCAAGAATATAGTGGTATAAAAACACACTAATTCGAGTAATAAGATTAGTATTTAAAATATCTGATAAAAAAATGAAAATATGTTCAAAGTATTGAATATAAATTCATATTTGAGTCAATTTTGGAGGAATAATAAGTATTAAAATAATTTTTGGCATTTAACTAAAACTAAAAGATTTGTATTGAATACTAATAACTTGTTTATTATAAAATATTACTGAACACGAAAATAAAGCAAAAATTTCAAAATAGATATTTTTTGCCGAATAAGATAAACGTCTACAGCCCTTAATTCAAAAACTAAGCATAAGATTGAATAATAATAATAATTATTAAACAATTTGCTAAAAAACTTGACTTTAGTGTCTGACTAGAGTTAATCAGTAGTGAAATTAATAATTAATATTCTGTTATTAGTATCAAACTCTTGTTTAATGCTTGATAACAATGAATGCTATCAACAAATAAATAAGTTTATTAATTATATGACTCTTTATTAGTTTATGAGATAAATCGAGTAAAACAATAAAATTTTTCATTGAAATGCAATTTATTTAATCGAATCCATAAAGTTTCAAAACATGTCTTTTATTAATTACTGGGCATAAAAAATAGAGTTAAGACAAATGAAAAAACAAATTCAAGTAATATATCAAATAAACACTTAAATCCTGGAGTTTATGAATAATATTTTGCAATTTATTTTTTAAATGATAACGAACAGACTTTTATTTAGGATAATAAATAACTATTTAAACATAAGCTTCAGAGAAGTTTAAACATTGAAATCAAAACTCAATTAATTTAATGCTTAATGGAGTTTAAAATTTGGGACATTTTTGGTTACATTTAGAAACTATTTTGAAGAGATATCATTAGAATTCAATTAATGAATTGCAAGATATGTTTCAATAAACTAGAATTCGATTATAGTTTTCTGCACTCTTTCACTCTTGAGTTAAATGACATAACTATAAGATTATTACTTGAATTAAAAAACTTCATAAAAATCATTTAAATAAAAAACTATTGTATAACTATTTCGCAAAAATAATAAATACAAAGAATCCAAAAAATTAAATTAATTGAAAGTTAGAAAATGTTATCAAAGATCAAATGAATTAAATTCATATATTGCGAGAATTTTTGAGAAAATATAATTTCTTTGCATTTAATATAAATGAATTGTTGATTCAATGCATTCATTGAATTGTTATCAACACAATAGTGTTATTTCGTTATTAAAATAGACAAATATATTGTTGGTTTTGTATCCAATTCGATGCCTAAGCTTTGCATTTGTGGTGTATTTGCAAATGCACTGACATTGACACGAAAATTAAATCTCAAATATCAGCTGAATATATGATGCATACAATACATGAGCAGAAATACATTAATGATCTAATGATTGCTTATTTGCGAAGCATTGAAGTCATGAAGATCTCAACTTATCATAAGTTAATCCTTTCTACTGAGGAATTCGATAACGTTTTTATAGATATTAAACAATTTATATACTTATAGATATTTTTATCAAATTAAATAAAATTTTAACAATTATTAGAAATTAATTATTCTGTTAGTTATTACCAAAGTAAAGGATATTTGATTTTATCTGAATATTTAGATTATTCTATAACGAAATGCCGACAAAACTCAATATTTACTATTGAATTAATAGTGATTATCAAATAGTAATAAAACTTTGCCATAAATAATAAGCCTATTTTGGAGTCAACCTCAGTCTCAGCCCTTTTTACAAAAAAATGTGATTTAAATTTTACATTTGATGCACTATTTTATAGGTCAAAAGCAATAAATTACTCGACTATCAAAATATAATAATGGTATAAAAACAGTTATAAGCAGTTATTATTGCCTGCATTTATCAGAAGTGATAATTTGTTTTAAGTGTATAATAGAAGTGCAAAGTTCTCATCATTACAATAATGATCATACTATATATGTAGGCGTTTTACAGTTCATTTCAGTATATACTCAGTCCCGCATCAATCAAATCATTCATTTTAGATAATTATTAATTTAAATAAATGTCTATATTAGTCATCAAAAATTATTTCCTTATTTCATTTGAATATTAAGTATAAGCTCTTTCTTTTATAGTTATATCGAGTTATAGAAAAACACCAGAAACAGGCGTTTAGTACAAAAATCACTTTTACTGCAAAAATAAAATTTACAGTTTATGCATGACTTGGGATTTGTTTGATATTATTATATAACTTAGTATTAAAAGAATCGCCCATTTCTTCATAAATAAAGATCATTCGCAAGCATTATATAAAATTTAGAAACAATTCTGACTCATATTTAAGAATTAAGTTAAGCTTCCACTTGATCTGCATTTGATAGCTATGTTGCGAAAGTTGTGGGCTTTTACTCAATATGTAACCGATCTTTGTATGGCTTTAATAGCGAAAGAAGAGAACACTTTTGTGCTAAACTTTTAATAAGAATGTTATTAAGTGATAAAAAGCGAACCGTTTATACACAAAATCGTCCCACAAATAAGTCTATGACATATATTTAATATTAAAATGGAATTAAACTGATATAATACTAATTAAGGTTATTTCAAAGGTAGCAAAACTTTAGAAGAATTGGGTTTTATTACCATTTTCTAAATTATTTGACATTTAAAAAGAGATTTAAACTCAAATATGCTTACAATGAATACTAGAGACGTACGGAAATAGAACTGACGTTATTTTAAATAATTGAACACAAAAGCTAACCATTAGTTCCTTATGCTATTGAAGTGAAAGAATGGTTTAGAAACCAAATTATAAATCAAGATTCCATTGAGTTTTAACAGATCTATAGTGCAAACGCATAACAAACTAAATAAAAGTTTTAGTCAACAGGTAGTCATGCATTTGAATGCATCTGAATGTATGTCTCAGTCTCAAGACAAGGCCATTGCAGGGAAATTATTGAGGAAAAAGTTTCATTTAATAACCAATTCATTTATTTTTGTATATTCTTCAATACTTTTTTGTTTTTCCCGAACTTATTAGTCATTTACCAGAACTTTCATTATAGTAAATGCCGACAAAAATTCAATTTTGAGTCAAATATTTAATATATTAATAGAAAAATTGGGAAAAAGTTTACTAATTATTACTATTATTGACTATTTTTATATATAACTAAAAACGACAGCTAATGAACAGCTAAAGAGCTAATGAAAAGCAAAGGCAATGCTCACCAAAACAGGAGAGTCTTCTTCTGTGGGAGTAATCGTTCCGTTAGTCTTATGATTGATTTCAACGTTATGTTTGATTCCATTAGTATTAATATTTTCGTTAATTTGTTGCTCTTTTTGATTGTCATTCTCTTTGTCTCCATTAATACTATTAATAGTAGGCGTTGTCGGAGGGCTGAGACGGGGGGCTTTGTTGAGAGGATTGAGAGGACGCGGAACAGGAGTCTTATAGTGAATGACATTGGATTGAGAACTCTTAACAATCATTTTCTTCTCTTTATACCACTTGTCAGCCAACTCGTCGATGACTAAGAGTTTAGTCTCGTTTGGAACGGATTTGATGCGTTCGACGACTTGTCGGTGGTTTTCATTCGCGATGTTAACCAAATTCACTTCAATAATACGGTCGCCTTCTCTCAGACCCGCCAACTCTGCGGGCGAGCCCTCATCCACTTTACCGATGTATTGACCACTTTTTGCTTTCTCCGCGTGTAAGTTAAAGCCATACCCGTCAAAGTCGGCCCATTTTATGAGATGACAAAGACGTGGACACGGATTGGATTCGTCGCCGTTCGAGTCCATTATTATCTTATTTGCGATCAATTAATGTTTACTAAACTTTACTTTTATTAAAAATATTTAATTGAATACCAAAATAAACTGTTTTTATATTAAAACAAATAAAGAATTTATTTATATTTAATTAAAATAAAGATAACAAACAATTGTCGGTAAAGTGTGGCCAATAAGGCGTCAATACGACGAAAGCGATTCAATAATAAACTTTTGAATACAACAAAGTTATAGTTATAATAAAACAATAATAATGTAATACTAATAGTCATAGAAATGGCAAAACATCCAAAACATGGCTCTCTTAAGACTCACTGAAAACAAGTTTCTCTACTTTTTCTCTCAATCTTTTTCGGATGCTATCCTACAGCGCATGCGTAATGCTATGCTATGTATGATATGTTGGCTTCAAATAGCTTAATAGTCAGGTAATTCAGAGGTAATTCAATTGAATAGCACCTCAATAAACATCTTTTATCACTACTCACCTATATTTGCACTCAAATACAGTGCATCACAGTTATGGGCAACCATTCAATTAACTTTAATAAAAGTTATTGTTATTATAATTATCTGACTTTTAATACTTTAAAAACTTTAAAACTTTAGTTAAAAGTTATTTCTCTATTAACTAAACTGTCGTTAAAATTATAATTCAATAAACACTAAACTCACCAAAAGCTGAATTATTTTCTGCAGACTATCAGACGCTTCCATACAATTGAATGCAGTTTTGAGTTTAATATTATTCAAATAATTTATAGGTTATAATAAGTTCGCATAACTTTCACCAAAACTAAAGAATTTTATCGAAACATTATTCAAATGTTTGAGTCGACACAGAAAAACGCGTTTCAGCTCATTTATAATAATAATTAACTAATGCTATCGTTTTTACAATAAAGCATTTCTTATAAGCCAAACAATTTTGATTTGGATGCCTAAAGATATGTGCCCTTAAATAACTACTCGTTTAAGCGTAAAGAGTTATGTAAACTCACAATTCTTGTACCAAATATGCTAATACTGACCCCGAAAAAGTCTAAACACTAAATAATTATTATTTATCGAATCGTTTGCTTATTAAGTACACGTCGATAACAATATAATAACTTATATAATACTTTAATAAAAAATCAAAGTTAACAATAATTATAATTTAAGTCAATTAATCTTTTGTAACAAATATTGTATGCAATCGAAAGTGAAATTAATTGTTTGTGAAACTTAAATAAGTTATAAAACTATTAAATTCAATAACAGTTTTGTTTATAGAAAGTTTTGACTCTGAGTCTAATTTATATAATTTATGAGAAAAAATTAATTTAATTGAATCTTTTTGACAGACAGTTGAAAGTAGACTAAAATTTAATATTAATAAATAATTTTATGATAATTTGTTTGAATTAATAGCAAGACCTTTACCGCAATGAGGGTGTAATACAATTTGAAACGTTGGAAACCATACGAATTCAGGTTCAGTAATGCTATTTCTGCAAACTGTGCAAACCCTATAAAAACAGACAAACAAAATGTGAAATTGATAAACAAGTGTTTCCATAGAATGCATACCTGTCTTCATTCAAAAAAATAAACTTTCGTTCAGTCATAACTTTTTGGTGTTTAACAATTCTATTTTCAGTGGTGACGAGACCTTTAGTTACCAACGATTGACGCAATCGATGTACTGAACGACGAATTCCCTTATTTAAAAACTGTTCGATTATAGAAATGGTCCAATCTTTTGGTATTAACTGCAAGACTTTAATTGTGTCGAATTCAGTGATTTCATTATTGAGCAATTCTAGCGCTGGTGCCACTAGATTTGATTCATTTCTGAAATATAGATCAAAAGCTCTATAAATAAAGTTAAAAACTACTAAACCATAAGTAACCTTAGACTGAGGTCCAGATAAATTCCAAGCAGAGTATGATATAATTTGTATCTTTGTTTTAAATCATTTTTTCCAGAATAGAGTTCAACACAATATTGTTCCGCTAGTTTATAGTCTTGTAACTGCTCGACAAAGATGTTTAGTGTTCTCTCGTGTTCACCTAATTTGCCATAAAGAATAGCACATTCGTAATGCAGTTTGGCTTCAATAGCTTTTCCCAAAATTAATTGTACTCTATATAGAGACGATTCACGCAACAAATGGCGTAACTTTTCTCTTAAATCTTTAACCATCTGAGACTCTACGCCATCAGATTTCATTTGTTTTACTAAGTTTTCAATATATATTACAGCGAGATGTGTGTGGAACTTCTCTTTCTATTTAAATAAATTAATATTAACTTTAGTATAGGAAATAGTATTGCATTTATTACTTTCGATAAGCATTTCTTTGAAATGCTAATTAAGCGAAACTATTTTGCGTATAATTTAAGTACAACTTAACGCTCAAATGTTAAATATTTCTAAATTACATGTTTGCCAATAACTTAAACATACGTAAGAAAAGTATAGAGTATTTCACAATAAAGTGACTTAGATCTGGACTCAAACCAAACTTAACATCATCTTAAAAGTTCAAAAACGTATGAATGACTGAATTTATTAAACAAATTAGTTTTAATAAATAGAAATGTTTCTCATGAAAACCTACTTTATTTGAATAAATGAAGTGTTTCTAAACCGTTACCACAAGTGGTCAAAACTGAAATATTACTTCATTTTTGTGTAAATGCAAGGAAACGAATATTATTTCCTTAACTTCTTGATTTAGAGGAAGAAAGACTTTGATTTAATGTTTCTTTTGTGAATTCTCTGCTTATTTTTTGAATTTTAAATTTTTTGATCAAATCATTTCTCGGAAATCACGCAAACAGTGATTATGGGGTCAATTAAAACAACAATTTTGAAACTCACTAAAAAGTTCAGTCAAGTAATAATATAGTAATATAGCGACAAATATATAGTACAACAAAAGTGTTTCATAGCATTGCTGAAGGAAATTAATAATTGGGATAAATTATCTCAAATATCTAAATCTTATGCATAAAATGTTGACTCCATATCATTAGCACAAGCATTAGCGCAAACAACAGACAGTTGCTTAAACTGATAAATTTTAATGTGTTATATTTTTTTCTCTTTTTAGAGTTATTTGACATTGAATCCAATATTCGTGTTTTGCATAATTAAGTTAAGAGTTTATTAAACCTATTAAGCAGTTGACTAGAAATAGAAATGATTTATGAGAAACAGCATAACCTCATTGTTATGAATATATAGTTTTCTAAAATCAATTTCAAAGCAATTTCATTGAATATATACTTAAGAGAATTAAATTCAAAAATAAGAGCTCACCTCTATTTTTAATTGAAAAACTAAATATTCTAAATATATTTGCTCTGCTTCTGGATATCTCTGAAGATGTTTAGTGATAGTGTCGGCATTCAGTTGAGTATTTTCTTCTTTCCTATTGATAAGAACAGAAGCTCCCAGTCTTTGATCTCTTTCGAGAACGAAGTCAATGTGGTTTAGAATGAGTTGTTCGTCATCTATAGAACTTAGAAAGTTTGCGATACACGACAGACCCGGATATAATTCATCGGAACAAACATTAGTTTCGAGTCTCAGCCATATGTTTATCGCTTTCTCAAAAGTCGACTTATTTAGCGAGTAATGTAGTGCTAAAGCATGAAAATGGTTGCTTCGCTCCAAATGTTCAACAATCCATTCAGAATCAAACTTTATATTGTAATCACTCAACAATTTTAACAGATTTTCTGAATAAGATTTTATTTCTGAGTAAAGAATAATTAGTGCGGTATTGATTTCAATTTCTCGATTTAAGTATTGTTCTGTTTTATTAGTAATTAGTTCTTCGAGAAATTCAATTAAAAACAATTTATAATCATCTAAACGCTCGCCATTGTCTTTAGTTAACTGACGAGTATTATCGCTATACCATTGAGACGATTCATTCAATTTAAGATTTTGTGGCAATAAATTAGGGAATAAATCAAGTAATTCGAGTATATCTAAGTTGCCATCAATAAAGAGCTGTTTGGCTTCAATAAAATTTCTTTCCGATAATTCGACAAAACCTGCCTCTCGTTTGATTTTAATGATGTATTTATTAAAATTTTCTTTTGAGAGCCCGGCTTCGCGCCAGTTCTGACTTAAATCCAGTGCTTCTTTAACTTTTTTGTTGTTGAGAAGCATCTGCACCTGTTTTTCCCACGCGACAGGTCTTAACGCAAACACACTGTCAGTCGAGGAAATAAGAATATTGCCGTCGAAGTTGTCTAAATAGGTGCCGCCGTTGAAAGGTATCTGTTGTTTCAATTGCTGGTCGACTATACTGTAGAGCATAAGAGTGTAAAATAAATCATTCTATTAATATAGAAAGTATTTATACCTAAATATAGAAAGTGCGCGATCACTAAGACATAAGATATAGGGATGAGAGTAAGCGATTGATATGACTTCTGAACCCCACTGAAGCGGCGGCTTCTCTGAGATACCGGTTGTTTTAACGAATAGACCTAAAGAAGACGGACCACTGATTAAAAATTCTTCTTTTGTTATTCTTTTGGAAATAGGAATTGCAATCTCAGAGTCAGTGGCGCACAGGTCTTGGATATGAGTGGTCTCCCAGTTGACGATCAAGAATTGCGATTCAGTGCCCACACATACAAACTGGCCGTCCATTGACAGAGAAAGTGCCGGTTCGCTGATTGATATCTCTTTGAGAGCTATCATCTTCTCAGACGTCAAGTTATAGACAAGAAGTTGTCTTTTTCTTGCAATACATAACTGTACACTAAAAGGATTGCTATTGGATGGGTTCTCATTGAGACAGACAGTGTTCACGTTTTTCAATTTGATTCCGTAAGAGATTATCTCTAAGTCTTCTTGATTTAGAATTATTAGGTTTGAATCACAAACACATAGAATGCGCTCTAATATGAAAATCGCTTTCAGAACTATTATCGGCTTTTTGTATCCCAAATATTTGTAAAGCGAGTGCTGTTGTGAGGCATGCCTTGTGTTATCGCATTTGAACTCTATCACAAAACTGTCATAAGTGCCCACATATAGGCTTTTACCACAATATTCAATGCATTCGATCTGTTAATTAAATTTTATATAATATTTAATTTATATTTTGTTATATTTTTCGTAAATTCATATTTACTTGAATTCTAATCCTTTCTTTCAGAACCACTCTCTCTATAACTGACGACAACTCAAATGCCTTTACACTCATTCTGAATATTAATTCATTTATTAATTATTTATTAATTATTTATTATTTATATATATATTAAATATTATTTGATATCAATTAAAGCCAAACATAAGTTATCTTATAATTTGGTTTTATGATTATATTCAATATATCTTCAAATTAATTGATTATTAGTTTGTTTTCTATTGAATTCAATTCTTTATTATTCTTATTAAACAGATGACAAAATTTTAAATTAGAATTTAATTTAATTATAATATAATTAAATGAATAAATATTGAAATTTAGTTATAATAAAAATGTAAACATTGAAGTGGGAGTCAG
>JAQGCH010000110.1:0-33321 GCA_034699485.1 Nanhermannia elegantula
TGATATAAATTTTTTGAATTAAGTCATAATTCTTTCATTGACTGATCTTATACATAAAGCAAGAAAAACAACTTTCTAAAAGCATTTGCATTGATAGCATTAGCATTTAATCTAATATTTATATTTATAAGATCACAATAATAAACATTACTTATATTTTGTTAGTTTAAAGTTCTGTTTTTCTTTGCATCTCATCTCAAGCAATTTGTATGTATTATAAATATAATTAATTATGAGGAGAGCTTAAAAACTTCAAATTGAAATATTCAATATCTCTAAAGAAAGTGAAGAACTTGAGTATTTAGAAAGAATGTCATTCTGTAGAGTTATCGCGCCTTAAGTATATGCTTTGAAAGCTAACATACAAGTTATGAACAATACTGTGCATAAAAATTAGACTTTAGAAAAATTGCCTGAATTTTAGGAGAGGAAATACCGACTTCTTCATCCAATTTGAACATTAGGTTTGTAACCATTCGTTTGCATGTCTTAAAAATAATAAAATTTTGAATAAATCATCAGCTTTTATATAAATGTTTAAATGCATTTCTGAAGAATTCTTGCATTCAGTTCGGAATTCTAATGCGTTGAGATATTCTATGAGATCTTTTCATTCTTTTTTTAGTGCAATTCCTTTTTTAGTTCATATTTCTTTTTCAAATCCATCTCAACTCAATTCAGTTGAAAAAAATGCAATTTCAGTAAAATACAAATAATTTCATTTTTTAAAAGATTAACTAAATTAAAAACTCAATAAACTAGAATACGAGTTAAGAATAGTTAGAAATAATTGTATACTTTATAAGCAAAACATTGTTAGTAATAAAGTTATCAATTATTTGTTATGAGTTATAAGGAAGTAGTTAATGAGCTATATATAAGTTAAATCTTTTTTAAACTGTTTTCAGTGGGTTCACTACAAGCCTCGCAAGCTTTGAAAGGAATGCTATAATTCAGCTTTAATTTCATAAAAATATATAAACATTATCTAATAAATGATTTATTGCAAAATATTTTTCCCTTTCCATCAATGCTTTTATATATTAAAAGTGAACAATAATACAGTTTGGTATTGATTTTACTCGAATCAATTCAAATAACATATTATTCTTGTGCAGAACTTGCAAAGGCTGAGTAGTTTATGTGAATTCTTTCGATTGTTCTTCAAAACACTCATATTATATACATTACATTAATGTTAGTCTCAACTACTTTTCATTATCTAAAAAATCGAAAGTTAGTGATTTGGCTTAAGAGCTAAAAAACGAGATTTTGTTTAATAAAAGTTAAGCTTTATGAAGATTCCTATGAAACAGTAATGGGTTGAGTTGGAAAATTGGAAACTTACATAATTTATATATTATACTAAGTTTATCACATAGTGATTATTTGTAAGAATAAGTTTAATTAATAAATTTTTTATTAACTTTGATAGATAAACTTAATTCCAGAGCTGAATAAGTTATGCTTTGAGAGCCATAAGAGTAAAACCATAAAATCTAGAGATGAGAAACGCAAATAAATTCAAATATTAATAAGATAGGGAATTAATTGTTTAGTGATTGAAAAGTGGTTTCTATACAAAATTAATTAGAGAATTACTTCGATGATCATTCATCTAATGATAATTACAGATGCAAGTCATAAACACCAGCAAATAATTTGTTTGGCAGTCAAGTCAATTAGCTTTTAGAAAGTTATTATGAATTTGAGTATTCGTTCTAATGTTTATTTTTATTGATAAAAATAAACTTAATAAAAATCCAATAGCTTTTGAACCTCAATCTTTCTGAAACTCATCCAGAGATTAACCGATAACTTTGTGTCTGTACAGTACTTTATTACAGACAATTTCTTTAAATTGATTATTAAACTCTAGATTTTAAGTTAAAGTTGAAAATAGTTAACTGTATTATAGAAGAGAACTTGAAAGCAAAAAAACGATGTTGTTTTCAAATGATTGTCTTTATTTTCGACATTAAATTTTGACGACTAAATAAAAACTTTTATAAGTTATAGTAATGTGAAAAAATGTCACTCTATTAAGTCATCACTTATTTAAAAACCAAGCTCTAAGATAAGCAAAGCATTCTATTATAGAAATTACAACAGTTCATAAATAAGAAAATTATTTCTTTAGAAATCTTGCAAATCATAAATTTTTATTAGAACTGAATAAACTTTTCTTTGTTAAGTTTGAATCTTATTAAAATTTATAAAAAAGTATTGAATTCTAATGATTGAAACACATGAAGAAGAGAAAGAAGTGATGATTTGTCCGATAAGATAATATAACGTTTGCATCACATCATTTGCATTCTCTGAGAAGCTGAGATGTCAACAACAGAAACAGTTACCTCTGACACGAGTCAACAGCATAATTGATAAGTTGGCTGCAGGTTTCAAAAAATAGATCAAATCAACACAACTTCAGAATGGGCTCAATGTTTGAGTAGAGCTTATTTGACTTTTTATTATACGTCAGCATCAAATCATTTCCATAAAACATGTCTAATGTGATAAAATATTTTAAAGACTATAAAAAAAGTTTGACAATAATTTGAAAATGTATGACAGAATTTCCAAAATAATAACGTTTAGCTATAGTGTAACAGAAAGAAAATCAGCACAAAAAGAATCTTCACTAAAAGGAAAAAAGTTAAGAAAGTAATAATTGTTAAGAATAAGGGCACAAAAGTATAGTATAAAATGGAGAGTTAAAAAAAGATTTGTCGTCATTTTTCATTCAGACTTTGAGAGTATATACAGTGATATACACTACAGAATATTCTTATCAATCATTACCATAAGTTGAAGTTACTATTCTTCTTTATACTATAGAACTGGTCAAACAATTATATGCTTTAACTCAGAAAAAACCAGTGATGCATAAGAATGAAACGTGAGGGACATCAGTTATAAGATACGACATTAAATTAATTGATTAGTCAAAGAATGTTATAAAAGAAAATTAATTCAGTTATACAATGATAATAATGAATGAGATTAAAAATAAGTATTTAAAATATAAAAATTTTTCCTTTCAAAATCTTAATATTGTAGAGAATTTATTTAATATTTGTACAATTAATGCAAAGCCTACCTTACCTGCAAACCTCATAAAAGACGACTATACAAAAACATTTTTTCCCTATTAAGAACTTATCTGTTAATTTCATACGTACAGTATCTGCGAAAGTATTTGTTCAGTATTATCCTATTTATGAATTGAGTTGTTATTGAGATATCGATCTATTTCACTTCTAAATGTGTTGGAATTACTGACATTCAATTATCACTTATGACATTTTGACCTCAATTTCAAAGATATAAAATTTGATTCTCTATCACTCATTCGTTTTAAGTTAGAAAAAAGTGAATACAATTATATTGCAATTTGTCTAAAGTAGACTCAACTCAATTTGTGAATCTCCAAAAATTTGACATTTGTATGAAGAGTTTAAAGTTTTCAAAACTAGTGCTTATTCTTGAAATAATTCTTTAGAGGGAAAAATGATCAAAATGTTGAAAACAAGATAAATGTGCGCAAAACATGATCATCCACTTTATACTTTTTATTGTAATAAAATTATTAGTTTTAACGTAAAATTTCTCTTTCTTTGAAATTACACTTTATGTATCAGAATTGCTCTCATGCTTACGAATGTTAGTCATGTACTCATTTCATTCGTCATTAATTTATTTCGCAAACTTGTAAGTTAAAGAACAAAAAATAAGCCACATCTGAGAGGAGCCAACATTTGTGAAGTACTAATTTAATATGATTTTCTCTACACTTTATATAGAGAATCAATAAAAGAAATCTCATTTCAATTCATCATCTGTTATGTTATTGAGCTGTTATTGAAAACACTTTTGTACAAAACATCCCTCTTTCCAATTATGAGTTTACTTGTTATTCAAATTTCAATATTATTTAATTACTCAATGCGTTTCAATAATTGATTATTAAGTTATTTTTATTAAGGCTATAAAATATAATGTAAAGTAATATACATTTCAATAATTTTAAGTCTTATTGTGTGCACACTATGTCATGTTATACTAAATTAAATCATTTTTATAGTTATGACTAATGAAAACAATTATCGTATTGTTATTAACAATATTATGCAGTCCACTGTCAAATCTCCTAATAACGAGTTTTAAGGCCGTTTTCAAAGCTTTGCAAACCTTATAAACTAAAACAAGAATTTTTAGTATAAATGTTAATTAGAATGAGATACTAATTAATCCAAAACTTGAATAGAAAGCGAATAAATTGTAGAATGAAATGTAATTTACTATTCAGTATCAATTGTTTTCAATTCATGCGTGGGATGCGTTAATTGTTTCTGTTGTGATTGAAGTACATTTTACGCAAATTGTACTAAATGTATATTTTTATTGAATATTTTCCTTCAAAGATTATAACTTTATTTAAAAATTTTCAATAATTATAATAAAATTTTAAAAAATGATGTTTTTTACAAATAGACAGAAAGTGAAGGAAGCTTTTGAGCCAAATCTAATAATGAAAATTCGTGATCACGTATTAGTCACTTTGCCGGTTATTTGTATCTGTTATTTATGTGATGAGGCATTGAGCTTATCACCATATGAAAAAATATTACAGTGGGATGTATTACCTGATAGTGAGACAAAAACAATTTTGAATGTACTTCAAAAGTTTCACAACGCGAGTGCTATTTTGCACTTTATAGAAGTGACACAAAGTCAAAATTACAACAAAGGATGCACGAGATTGTCATTATCTTCGCTGAATTTTTCAGCGAAAGTATCGTCATATAAATCATTTGTGCTTCAGGCAGAGACTGCGTTAAAAACTTCAAATTTATTAACCAACTTATTTACATTACATCGGAGCGACACTTTACGCAATGAAACTCTTCCATCGCCGGTATTGCACAAAGAATTTTTTTGGTCATTAGTTCGCGCTAATGTCCAAAGTGATCCCCTTATCTTCGGGAGTGGTATTGCGTTCAGTGCCAAAGCTTTTTTAAATAGTAATAATAATAAAAAAATAAATAACAATAATGTCTGGCATTTCGCACCGTATGCTTATCGAGATTTAAGTAATAATTTAACAATTAATCCAATTGTATTCCGTGATTTGGCCAATTGGTCACCTTTAGAAAACTCTTATGACAAAAGCCTAATAAGAAACTTTCAAAGTGATAGTAATAACAACACATTGAGTGGTGACTGGTTTTGGTCATTCGCTACAACGAATTATAATGCGATGCTTTCTGATTGGCACAAAAAATCGGCCAATTTTTCAATTAATATTGATGATGGCGTTTGGACATCACCTTATTTCGATTGTGGAGCTACTAATACATGGCTCATTACTTATTTAGTGCCTTTTTTTGGTTCTTCTGTCAGTGAAAAACACAAAATGGAATTAAAGTAAGTCTCAGCAAACTTTTATACTCTCTACCAATCGAATTAGACATTTGTTCAGTTTATCTTTCATTTAGACAATAAATAACAGACAATTAATTTATTAAATTAGAAGCTTTTAGGAAATAGATTTTCGTCGGATTGACTAAAATCAGCTTTTAGTGCATAAAATTTCTTTCAAATGCATGCAAATTATATTATACGGGAATTAAAGATAAATTTTGAATATACCATATTCTTAACATAATTAATACTTTCAAATACTGTATAGACTTCATATACAATTAAACTTCAGTCACTTTATCTGTATTTGAATAGTTAAAGTGCCAATAATTATGTGAAAGCAAACAAACCAACTCATATCACAATTCAAGTGGTGAATGGGATGATAGGGATCAGCTATTTTTTGGTTCTAAGACTTTTGTTGATTAAACTTTTGTATATTATTGAAGAGATTGCAAGTAATTTAATAATATATTACTTTTATTAATGATTACATGAGTCTATTTAATTAAATGTCACTTCAAATCTTCTGATAAATGTCTGCAATTCTATTCTCTATTTCAAGTGGGAATCGTCCAAATGATTTCAAATTATTTTAATTATAACGTATCCAATCCCTTATGTATCCCCTCATGGATCAGGTTTGAAGACTTTAAATAACAAGAAGACTAGAAATTTGATATTCATTCTAGAATTTGCTCTGTTTTATCTGGGATTACACTAAGAATTACATATAGAAAATGTATAAAAGTTATTGAATTCGTTAAAATGCATAAAATAATTTCATTTACTTTAATATTTATGCACTTTCTAGTTTAGTCACAAAATACTGATTGCTATGATTAACTGCTTACAAGCTGTGAATAATTGATGCATTAATTCTTCGATGTTCTGACACATACATTTTGGATTCAGGTTCTAATGTTAGAGTCATTTTCAGTTTTCTTTTTAATCCTAACTTTTAATGAGTAGACTTTTAATTTGTAAATAATTCATAAAGAAAAGAAACTTCTTCTATGATAAGCTTACTTATTAATTCTATTATTAATGCAGTTGAGCCAGAACAGTATGTTCTATAGCAGTGGTTTTCAAACTTTTTTGCCTCGTGGACCGCTTACATTCATAAAATAGGGTGGTCCTCATAGGGCTTAATATTAAAACTTTTAGCTCTGTAGACCGGTATCAGTCCGCAAATGTCAGTTTAGGAAGTTTTATAGAATATATTCTTATATAATAACTTTTCAAATAATATAATTTTTACATTAAAAATTCATAGAAATTATGTGGTCTATAGATAATCTTCATTATTGGTCATTTCATTATAATATTAAAAACAATTTATATAATTAGAAAATAATAGTAATAAGAAATATTATAAAGTAAACATATTTTTATAAGTTTTTGGGCACCGTTCGATTTTTAACACTATTTAATGTCGCTGTGAGTGTAAATAAAATAATAGATTTCATGCTTATTGACAAAAAACGAACATTTTCTAAACTTCTGAAAACCTACCATATATTGTATGGTACTGTACAGCACAGTAATGGCTATACCACTATTGCTTATCAAAAGAAATTTTTTTTAAGTATTTGACAATATATATAGTTTTAGTTTATTAGATCGCTGAATATACCTGTAATTTAATAAATAATGAATGCACTGTAAATTTATGGCATAAATCAGTGCTTCATACAAATATTGACATTTATTCAGAGCCATATCAATATTCATGAATTGAGCTTTCATTCCGTCTCATGTGTCTCATGGGACTCATCAAAGAGATCAGAGAATTCTGAGAAAGTGATTGGATTGTAGTTGTGATGTTAAGTTATTTTTTAGCACAAAAATGTGATTTTTATGGAAAATAATGCATTCACTTTATTGATTTTTGTTGTTCTTTTGTCTTTTATTGACTAAATTGTTAACTGTTTTGACAAATGAGTAAAAGGCGAGAAATAGATCCGATGACCACATTATTTTCTGATTCAATTTTCAAATCTTTTCAATTCATTACAAAAATTGAATTATCAAACTTACAAATAAATATGTGATTGATTATCAATTTAAACCATTTTCATTGTGTTAAGATTTTGACAATATATTTAACAATAATTTAAACTTTATCTCTCATTTGAATGCAAAATCATTTTGAAGGCATAGCACACAGATCTCATCTCCATTTGTGACCAAAAAATGAATCAATACTTAATAAAATCTTATCAGAAAAATAAGATTCAAAGATAAAATAAAATTCATAAAACTTTTAATAGATTAAGAATTGATTTATGTTTCACAAAGAAATGAATCAGAAAATAATCTTTTATTTTAAAGTAACGATTCATTCATCTTTGATCATCAAAATGAAGCAAACTTTGTAAAGAGTGCACATTTATTTGACACCACATTTATTTTCTGTATTTTCTGTTAACTTCTATAATATGGTCTAAAAGTCCACACAACTATAGCTGTTTAATATTCAATGGTGTGTTTTCCTAAAATGCAAACATTATGTCACTGGTTGTGATAGTTTTTTGGGCGATATTTTCTATTCAATATTTTATTCTTTAATAAAAGTTCTTTAAGTTCTTAATAAAAATGATAAAAATTGGTTCAAATATAACGAAAATAAGTAATATGTCGATCGAATGTCTGTCATGCACACAAACACTCTCATTCACAATTTCCTCAAAGGTGAAAAAAAATTAATTCAATTATATTCGAATCAATTTCCATAGATTCAGAATTCACAGAATATATCATAACAGATAACCGGTAACCATAAGTTTGCATTTTAGGTAAATCACGCGATTCAAGAATATAAAACAGTTTTGTATCTGTAGGGACTTTGAGGATATTCACTGAAACATCATTAAACAGCTATTAAAAGGGAATAAAATGCAGCGAAAGATTAGGTGAAAATATATTTGAATATTTATCATGAATTCACATGATTGTTATAAGGGTTATTCGTAGCGTTGGTAAATTCAATAAATTTTCTGCAGAGAATTTTTAATATAAAACTTCATTTATTGATTAAATTTAATATAAAATTTAAAGATACGGCAAAATGTTAAAATTCTGTGTTATCATCGAAAACATTAGATGTTTTATATTTGCCATAATTCAACTCTTAAATATCAAATTCTGTAAAATTATTACCTAATTATATTGAATTGATAACAATTTTTGAACTCTTTCATTTATAACTTTTTCTATGATATATTTATTAAATTTTCTCTAAAGACACTAATTTAATATTAAGTTTAATATAAATTTAATATAAATTTAATACTTTGCAACGCTAGCTATTCGACACTCAAATGTTAGTGGAAATGAGTAACTAAACTCATCTCTATGGTAATGAATGTTAAATTCCTTTCACAGCATAATACTTGCTATAATTTGTTGTTAGAATTGGACACTAAAATCAAGTTGTATAAGATGTGATTAGTTCTAACACTCCTAACATGATAACTCAGCCTATTATAACGATAACTATTGTGCTAACTTTTAATGTTAATGTTAGCCCTGCTATTAATTAAATGAACCAATTATTAAAATAAAATAGTTGCAGATTTTTATGAATAATCCAATTGTGATAACAAAATAACAAATATTTAAACCTTTACAGTACAGTACAGTAATACCATAAATCACAGCCTGCAATAGCTTAACAATTATTTTTAGAATTAAGTTCCTGTAAGGGAACAACTGTATCGTTTTTAGCTCATATTGTGCAACAATTGGAGCTTAGTCTTCAAATGTCTATCTCTGTCCGTCAGACCAATAATAAATTGTTTGTGAAAGCGAATGATCATAAGCTAGTTTCAAACAAAATATTATTTCTAAATTTATATTTGTTTTATTCTATAATATCAGCAAATTTAAAGACTATTAAACTGATCAAAAATTATAAGCTCATTATTTGTATTATTAACATAGATTTGTTTGCTTCCAAAAAGGCTACACTTAAATCGGGATCCTTCCGAACGCTTACGAAATATCAGCTAAAATAATCTTAACTAATAAAAGCTCAACTCAAATAAGTTCTAAATCTCTGCTCATTTCTCCCTATTATCTAAATCAATGATTTTTGCTTTCAGAAAACTTTTTCAAGATTCTTTATTACGTGTATTTTCCAGAGTTTTATTATTGGTAACTGAAATTTTTAAACATTTAAGAATAAATTAATAATAAATTGAATCATTAAATAATCAATCGATCTATTACTTGTTGAGCCTTCTGAGACAGCATCTAAAAAATCTATGTTTGATATTGTATTTACAGCATTAGGTTTATGAAGCTTTTATGAAAGCAAACTGTTTGAATCAGATTATGTTTTATATCTTATTTTAGTTGAGGTCATTTTATTTTATATATCCGGCAGTCACTTAAATTCAACGATTTTCTATTTTGATACCCTTATAATAAACCTATCTTCTAAAAAACACTAATTTGAATCATTTTAAAATATAAAGTTTAAAAAACAATAATCCAGCTGTAGTTCAAATCAATAATTTTCAAATTTAATTTTAACATTTATGTGAATTAAGGAAATTTATAAAAGTTTACGCTTTTTTAAGAAACCTTATCAAATACCAAAGCAATTCATTTATTCAACAATTATTAATTTACTTGCATTAAGTATTTTTGGAATAAACTTTGATTAAATTTTTATTTTTCAAATAATTCGAATTTGTGTTTTCCTCCAGAGTTAAAAGTAAAAAGTTTGCTAAAAGGATATTAAAAAAGTAATAATTTGAAATTCTGTAGTTTGAAATGTTTTATCAAAAAACAAGTTATTTTTAGATTATTTAATCTTTCATCTTGTTATTGATGTCAAAATTCATCTTCAGTTAAATGACTAACATTCTGATTAAAATGTTATTAACAAAACCATTTTGATGACCAATTAGTCCGGTTGATAAGCGATACAATAGATTAATTGCAATTTTGAAGTACAAACATAATTGATAGCTATTATTCATTGTGTTTATCATACCTCAAGCCAATGCCTATACAAGCAAATCATATTAGTATCCATTATATATTAAACATATTTTTCACATAAATTGATTGATAGATTAGTTTAAAAAGTATTATTGTAATTAAACTGCTCTAATTATGCAAAAGTTACTATAATTTATTTACTTTAATTTATTAACTTATCAAAGTTTGATTTCTTTTATATAAAAATGTTATAAGAATCTAATGACAGATAATGATCTGATATCGTAATTGTTAATCACTTTTGATTGATTGCAAAACTGATTCCGAGAATTTGTGATTTGTGGTGTTGTTAATGACTTCACAATAAGTGAAGAAATACGGGGAGAGGAGTAACTGAAAAGTGAGATATTGTCTAATGGATTGTCTAAATGAAAAACTTTGAACAGAGGGTAGGGGAGGAGGTATTGGCCCCCGTTAAGAGATTATATTAAATAATTTTAATTAAAGTAATGAACTGTTTCATTGCTTACATTCAATTAAAAAATCGTACTTCCCTTACAAGTTAGTATGAATTAAAATTAATTAATTATATTAAAGTCTCTCATCTAAATCAATAATGAGCTGATATCTATATTTCTTATCAAAGTTTTATAATTCTTTAAAGTTATTCTTATTTATTAGCATACAATATAATGAGAGGCATGGGATTTATCGCAATTCGAAATTTAATCTGCAATGTTTGAAAATGCAATCCAAAAACCCATTCAGAAAATAAATAAAAGAGATAATGTTATTAGTTTAAGTTGTCTTTATTGGTAGGCTTACATGTAATATAAGTAGTGTTTTATGACTCTATTTGAATAAATGAAAATTTTTGAGATTATTTGCAAGAAAATCACGTGTTTTGTTGTTTTAATAATCGATATAATTTTAAATTAAAAAACTGTCTAAAATGTGACCATATTTTAAAATAACTAAATGCTGACTAAACTAATTGAATAAATATTCTAAAATAGAGCAAAACTTTTGAAAATAACTGAAAATAAACTTTATGCTAAAATATTAGCATAAAATATCAGACACAGAACTGCTGCAATCAATTATTGTAAAAATTGAGTTCATTTTGAATATAAAACTGTTTACAAAAGCAAATTTCATGAAATGAGGGAAAATGAATTAATCATTGCATAAACTTATAAAAAATTTACATGTAGTCTAATCTTATTATATCTTTCATGATCCAGATCAATAAAAAATAGCTTTCAAACAGTCATGACTTCCTTTCTTATGTTTGTCCTTTGAATTGACCTAATTTTTCATTATTGAGAAGCTTTGCCACAAAATACATGATATGGGGTTACTCGGGAAGATCCATGAGCCTAAACATTGGACTTACATTCATCACATGTTCAGTGTATTGAATCGATTTAAAAATATTAATTCATTCAATTTGCTCAATGCTTAATAGACTGTTATCATTGTATTGCATCTGTCGGTTAGTTATAAAATACAACAATGATTCACTGATAAATCAAGTCATTTATGGCATACAACTGGTATAGAGTACTATACACAAAGAGAAATGATAATTCTGAAGCAATGCTCCTCTTATCTCAAAGATGTTGTGCACAAATTATTTTTGTCGGCAAACTACCAGTGCTTTTGTTGGCGTTGCATTACTATAATTGTCATGTAACCCAACTTTTATTCATAACAAATACCAAACTAACTGAAGGAATCACTAACTTTTTTGATTAAAAGAGTTTTGAGTATATCTCAATTCAATATTCAATAATCAATATTCTGCTTAAGAAAAAGTTCTGAATAAAAAGAATAAAAATACATATTTCCAAGAAAATGATACTATATTATTGATGATATTTTAAAATATTTTATTATATTTAGATAAAAGGCTTTTTAATCAAAATTCACTTGAAAGTAAAAATTTAATTTAAAATAAAATTATTAAATCTGATGAAAAAAGCTTCACAATTACCATAGTCATAGCCACATAGCCTCCAGGCTGGAGAATAAACTTAAATTCTGTGAACTGCAGATCAAAGCTGAAAGTCTGAAGATGTGGTTTATATATATCGCGTTTTCGGACGTATACCGGATTTTGACGAATATTGACGCAGAATTAAACTCATACCGAATAAGCTAAAAATTAGTTTTATTATTGAAATGTTGAAATATTATGAATTTATTAAAAATTTGATTGGAATATCAATCAAAATCCAATTTATGAATTTGATAAATACAGTATTACGATGTATTCAATATGTTTACTAATGCTTTTATTTCTATTAAAATATTGAGGAAATATTACAATTTATTAAATTACAAGTTATAACATAAACATTAAAATGACATTAAATCTAAGTTAATTTGAAGCTAGAAATGAAGTGTGAATTTTCTGCGCCGAATGTTTATGTCAAATCTGGAAATAATCTCTCGGTTTATCGCATTTGCCGAATCTGACTCACATAATCCGCCGAAAAACGCATTCTTTATAGCATATAATCTTATTTTATTCGAATTTTCTTTTTTATTTAATATAAAATATAAATTACACTCTATATTGCATCGTTTGGAATCAGTGTTCGGCAAGGGAAGGTATAGGTAGGGTGTGCACCCCCTAGATTTTGAGAATTCGAAAAGCATTTGGTCCCTTCATTTTTTATAGTTTTACGAAAAAATGAGGTTATTTTCAATTTTCAAGATTTTAATATTTGACCCCTTAATAAAAGCCTTAGCCCACAAATCCAAGAATTAACTCTATCACGTACAGCACTACCTGAACTTTGTAAAAATGTAAGCAATATTTCCTTCCTAAGTATAGACCAAACCTTTGAGAATTTGATCTTTTACATCAATATTTTATAATGAGCTTGAATTGAGATTCATATCCATTGGCAAAATGCGACCATTTCTAACTTAAAAAAGACTATATTCAATAGAACTATAAATAGTAGCATTTTTACATTTCAAATCCTACTTATTTGTATTTTTCAACACTTTTGAGTAACAAAATTTTGTGATTATTTATTAAGTAAATACTCTTCATAATGATTAATATAAATACAATATTAAAGCAATGCCGACAATCTTATGCCCGAATCTAATGTATAATAAAATTTTAATCACAGCTCATGCAAAATGCATCATTCATTCATACATTTATACTCATAATGTACTGTACTGTATAATACAATACTGCACAGCACATATTGTTAAATATTGTGTTAAAATGAGCCGACTTTTAATGCTTTTATTATTAAGTTTGTGAAACACAATGTGTGAAAACACTATGCTTTATGGCTATATTTGAGTAATACATTTATCGATCAATAAATTGTTGTCTACATTAAGCAATATGTGATTATAATCAAAACTTGTCTGACCTATCATTTTATGATAATAATTATTATAAAATTATTTCAGACGTCCATTCTTTGCATAATTTACAATATTGCGAAAAATGTTTCAAAATTATATTTTATTAAACTTTTTCGTTAAAACTTTATTTAAAATCCAATAATTAAATGATAGAGAAAACAATTTTTCATTACCAAAATCCAATTTAACCGACATAACGTGTTATCGACTGCTGGCCTCATCAGTGCATAAAAAACAAAATTATAAATTGAAATATATGGTGTCGTAAAGTGCAGTAAACATTAAATTTTACTGAGGTTGACCACCATCTCAGTTTGGGTCACTTGCGTGAGATTTCTATGTAAAGCGGGGATCAGTCACCCTAAATGAGTACATTTTTAAAGAATATCAACATATTTAATTAATTTCTAATAATTTCTCTTGACTTCCCCATAATAGTATACTTAAACCTTATGTGAATAGCCCATGCGAGAGACAAATCCCTAGATGCATGATAATCACGCAAGTTACTTGAAAGGCGGTCAGTTTGGTTATAGTGTATATTAGAGAACGAAATAATGGAAAATGTCAATTCCATTTCCACTCCACATCCACAGTCTTTTTTATCCATTCCACTCCATTCCATTCAATATGTAACTAATATAGAAATTTGATTTGTTTCTTTAGTAGACTATTGTGTTGCCTTGTCATCAATTATAATGTTTAATAGATATTCAATGTATGCTTTGGCTTCATTTTATTAGAGTTTTATTTACATAATTATTTAAAAACAGTTCTTTTGTTCTATTTGTTTCAGATTTGAATAACTTGTAACTACAGGCACAGTACAGGTATATTTCTATTATTAGAAATGTGATAGAAATATTGTAATCATTGTTCAAAAATAAAATGCTTATGAAATTCTTCTGACTTTCACACGAAACTACATAAGAATTTTAAAAAGTTTGGCAAATATTGCAATCGATTGCAATTTCAACCAAAATACTGATTTCGTTACTTGAGATAAATTTTGAAAATTTGTAATTAAGTTACTAATCATTTTGGTTTTTTTGATACCATTTGCATTCCATCCCTATATAACCTCTATTGTATATCTACAAATTGACGATACTCTACAATAAACGACATACAATTCTTAATATTTAGAGTTGTAGAGCTCGGTAGAACTGTCTGACATATTTGAAGTTTAAATGGTTGTTTACCAAATACTAAACATTGTTCTAATATAGTAATGTTTCATTTGATACGCTTTAGATCTGCGGTTAAAATCATTAATGCAAACATAGAGCTAAGAGTTTTAAATTGAAATACTATTCAAAGACGATTGTGATCTAAGATAATCTCAAAGATTTACATTTAAATAGTACTAGAGAGGAATCAAATGGAAATTCACTTGAATACCAACATTTAATTTAAAATTCAAACTTTCTGTATAATGCAAACAATTCAAACAGTTGAACGGTTCAGAAATAGATTTACTCTAAAACCATTACTAAAATAGTGTTGCATACTATGCATATTGATTTACTAAACTGTAAAAGTGGCAAAACTTATTTGTACTTTTAGGGCTTTCTACAAATTCCAATTTAAGAGTTTGAGAAAATCTCATTTGATTGTTCGGTTCTATACTGCTATTCAAATAGCTGTGCTCTTCACTAGATTACAAGCTTAGGGATAAAATCCAACATTCTGTTAGTCAAACGAAACTATTTAGAAATTCTCAGTTCCACATATTGTATAAGTAATTCTTTAAAACTTAATTGAGTTGATCTTATTTTTATTAAATTTTTTATAAGCTTTTGTTGTCAAATTGATAGTTCAACAAGTCTTCAAGTCTGACAAACATCAATTATTCCGTATTATTCAGTCTAAGCTTCAGAACAAGTCTCAATAGTTAATCAAAATAAGGTTACAAATGTTTATTAAGTTACAAATAATTGAGTTTTCATGCATTTCAACCTTAATGTTCATATAACAAGATCTGAATAAAGAAACATCAGATTAACCATTACTTTTAATAATATAACCCTTTTGTGGTTTTACTCAAGAATGAGTATTCAATTTATAATAGAAATGTCGATTTGACCAAAAATCTTCAATAATTTGATAGAATTTGAATAGGACTCAGAGAATTAAGTCACATATATTGAAAAAGGACTTTAAGTGTTTACAACAGTCAAAATCTGAACCTCATATTTGATCGTTAAATTAAATTCAGATTTTATCATTGAATATGCACTTCTGTATACAGTATTGTGAATTCAGGTTCTCTATAATAATGCTCACTATTGGGTAGAAAGCTCAAGTCAGCCCCAATTTGTGATTTGATCTTTTAAAATATAATTACTAGAAATAATAAAATTAGGCTTAAGAAATGTTCGCGCCATTTGATCCTTTCATTTTTGATCCTTATTTTGGTTCGCGATAAATATTAAGAAGAGGGCAAATCTAAAATTTTCAAATAGAGACTCTTATTTGTAAACTTGTGTTATTAATTGTAGACACTGGGAAATACACAAATATCTAGTGAGGTTTCACTACAACGAAAAGAGGATCAACTCTAATCGCGTTAGCCATATGACATAGGATAAAAAGAGGATCTGATCTAGAATTTGAACCGATCTTTTTTGGTTCACTTTTTTTATCTGGTTCATTTCGGGAAACAAAAAAAGGGGATTAGATCAAAAATGAAAATTAGGATTAAATGGCGAACATGTTTGCATTGAAACAACTCATTCAACATGTTCTGAATAATAGTCACGTCCTAACGATAAACTCAAAATGTCTGAGCTTGAACCGACTCAAATATTGTGCTTTAATATTAGAATTACTGTAAGTGTGTAGAGTTTATTACAAGTAATGCTTACAAGTTATGACCCACCAGGGAATGCACTTATCATAAGATAGAACAGACTTTCAAGTCTAGCCATATTGCCCTCACATAATTGCATACCCTTTAACAATTTTTTTAGCTCTATTAATAATAATTTTATCTCACTATTAATATTTTTACATCGCGTGGATGTAATGTTGTACTGTCCTATACATACTGTATATCCTAAATTACATTTCATTAAAATAAGTTTTCAACTTTACTTTAAATTATTAATATTATTAATACATCTTAAATATTTTGGTAGATTATTAAACCTTTTTGACGACACATTAAAAAACATTTATCATAAAAACTTATTCTGTCCTTTAATTCTAATGAAGATCCCAGTTCTGGATTCCTCATAGAATTCAATTATATAGGGATGAGTTCTGGTTTATATTTAATTTTATGGATAATACTGTAGATAGCATTTTGAATTTAACTTACTGTACATCTATGATATTTTTAAGTGATAGTTAGACCTAATTATTTGACTCTTTGAAAACAATTCATAGGTTTGTTGCAAAAATTTTGTCCAAATAGGGAAAATCTTTGATCATTAATAACTTCGTTATTAGCTCACGGATTATAATAAATGATATATCGATTTAAAGCTTATTAAAAGAGCTTTCATTCGATATCTATAATATTTATATAGCATTCGAATAAACAAAATTATAGCGCGAATTGTTTAACAACGATGTCTAGTTAGAGATTATCGAATATAAGTGAAAATTGTATGGAAAATGGGCCACAAGGATGTTATATTTTTGTTTAAAACTTCAAAATTATCTGAAAAATTAATAAAACGTATAATTAATCGCATACAATGTGATAAAGGCATTGATAGGCGACCTTAAAGTTGAAACAATAGGGTAAAATGTCAAGGAAGGGTCAAGCATATAGGCCTGACCTGAATTCTACTGCAACCTGGGCAGAATTCTCAAGGATTGGCTTGAGATTAATGGACCAACGAGCTTTTTTACTGGAGTCAACAAATTCCAAAAATTTTGACACATTTGACTCAAATTTTATAACATTGTTTGCAGAGTTGATGTTAAATTCAATTTAAGAGTGTATTTCGAAAAATGGGGCAAAAGTTAATGATCAGTAATTTAAAATTTTGATTTGTGATATATTTCTAACATCCTGTGTCAATTTTACGTGATTTCATTTATTCAATAAATTTAGTGTTCATTTTTTGTATATTTTGAAGTCTTAGATTTTGAGTAGTATTGGGAATCCATAATATAATTCAATATTTAAGAATAGGCTAAATATGTCTTATATGAGTTTAGAAATATAAAGCCATTTCCTATTTTATACATAAGTTTTAAAAGACCCCATTATTCAGTAATTTTAATTCAAATTTACAAATTTCAAACACATTTAAATCGTATGTTAGAATATTCTGCGATAAATAAAATCGCAGTTTTGAAAGTTTTTATTGAAAGAAAATTCAATATATAATGAAATTTTTCTTTAGCGTCATATCACAGAGTCTTATATCTATTCTTTAGAGATTTGCTCACAACGGGATTTGCCTGAATCTAAGTGTCTGTGATGTGTTGTATGCGTGTCTGTAAATCCAGATTACTGTAACAGCCATTAACTCAGTGATGTGAAGCGCTCGAGAGTTTGTCGATCTGCTCAACTTCCACAAAGATAAAAAACGAGAGAGTCATAAGACCTAAGAATGCTTTTTATGATACATCAATTTTTAAAATGAAATTATATTCTTTTATATAATATTTAACACAAATTATTCTAATTTAAAGAATTTAAACATAGAATTTGTGCATATTGTCGCTCATATGCAATGTTTAGAAAGTTTTAATGCTTTTTAATGGCTTTTCATATTCTCATAAGTTTCAAGAATTTTGGATAATATTAGAGCTTTCAAAAGTTGATATAAGAGTTATCAAAACATAAACACTAAATTAGTCTGAGCTTACTTTCTACACTTTAATATTCTCGAAAAGAGCAAAAATTGAGCAGTATATCTATTTTTTTAAATATTGAATAAATAAGAGGAAAATTTTTAATAAAAAATTTAAAACCTTTAATGTTGATCACAAAGTTGGTATTTAAAGAGTGATCAACTTATACAGGTCACACTGTATAAGTTTTGTAATTCTATGCGAGCATTAGCTCATGATATGTACATTTGCTAGTGTTAGTGGTTTTGAGTATGCGTCCCTCCCTGGACATCAACAGATCAATTTTGAATTTACGTTTAAAACAATACCATTCAAGTTATTAATAAATAAAATTAGATTTTTAGTGGACATTATTTTGTAGTAGAAATTTTGGTACAATTAAAAAATGGGCATTTTTTAAAAGAAAATTTACAAAAATGAATGCATGACTTAAAATTGAATTTACAAAAAGCTTTTGACGTACTGTAACTAATAATTTGCATTGAGTCACATTCTTCAGCCAAAAATGCTTTATATTACATATTTTTTAGACTACAGTAGTATTCTATACCGTTCACGTAATGTACATTCGGCGCTTCATTTTTCATGAAAAACTGGTCTCATTTCTTATCGATTACCTTTCGTCAAATCCTCTTAATAATACATTTACTTAATGCACAAAATTCTTCATACAGTACAATTCGTCTTTCATAGTGATATTTAGTTTCTGTGCAATAATTTCTGAATGAGTTAATGATATCGATGTAAACTATAAATCAGAAAAATTTAGAGACTTTTGCTTTATAGACACAAATATAGTTCTTTGCTGTTATACTAATTATAACATTAATAATTATTATACATTAGTGTCAAAACAGCGAATGCTCTAAAATTGTTTCTGATTTAGAGATTTTACTGTATTTGCTTTTCAAACATAAGTAATCCATTTGATTGAAATTTAAATAATTGAGACTTCAATGTAAACGCATGCAAACAAGATTTTATTTGGAATAATGTTATCTTATAATTAGTTAATAATTCAGGATTATTATTGACATTATGGTCATATACTTTAATTTATATTTTTTTATCTCATATTTGATTGGAGTGTTATTTGACATTTCATACTCCAAAACATTACACTTAAGAGAACTTTAAATAATTTTCATAAACCTCTTAAAAATTAGTTTTACAAATTCGTGTAATAAATATTGCGAAATAACATACAAATAGAAATAATGGACAGCTAATTAATATAACAATATTCAATATTTTTCAATACTGTATTTGTCAGCGTTTCTGTAACTCATCATTCCATCCATAAAGAAGTCATAAATTTTTTCTTCAAACCAATGATCTATTGCTGACTTGATATGATTATGATTATTAAAATTAGTCGGCGTAAATAATTTTTCAAATTCTAAAACAGTTAATAGTCACTGGGCTCAGGTTTGGATAAGAAGAAGGGGATATGAGGCTAGATCTAAGCCAGACTCTTTCATAGCTTCCATCGCGACTTTTTTGTTTATGGCCACACATTATATTGCAATATGATAACCCTCTCTCAAACTTTCCATACGCTCATTCTTAATACATGACATGATCTTTTGAATATCAATGTCATGTATTATTGTTTATGCTACCTATAGTTGATTAATAAAATTGCCTCGTCGTCCAGATAATTGCGGCCATAATTTTTGAAAAAGACGATTTGAACTTAACTACTTTGGGGGCTTAGAACAGCAGACAACCACCTCTTTCTGGAGCGCTTTAAAAACCTCGTTGATATTATACACTCTCTACCGGGTATAGATGCCCAACATTCTGTAGGATTCGCTCAGCAAAATGAAATACCAAATAGACTTACGTGACGAATGATATAAATTAATTTATTACAATTACGATCAATAAATTAAAATATCTTTTCAGACTTTTACTTTATTCTTGGCTCCCGAGAAACATGCTATGTCTGAATCTGACCCTTAAGTCAAAATGAGTTGGGCGACTATGGACTAAAGTCTACCCAAAAGCAATACTTGTTTCTCTCTTAGTATAATCACTAGAATCAGAATTATTAAAAACTTAGCGATTTCTTCACTTAAGGGATTACAGAATCTTTCCGTATGTCTGAATAATTGCGATTACGATTATAATAATATATATTATTATGTGGAATACTTTTTATGCCATTCATGGCTCATACGTTGAATTCTATGATTCATTAAATGTCTTTTGTATAAATGTTAAGTACTTTTATGTTCATAAAACTTATATAATGTCATTAATAAGCTATTTATAGTGAAATAAGTATTTTTCTTTTATTATAAAAGCTTTGCTAACATGTATTGTTTTCCACTATGTTTTGTGTTTTTGTCTGAACACAATGTATCTCATAATCAAATGCTTTACAGTCTTATAACTAAAGACGAGGCTTTCGGGAGTTTCCCGAATTTGAAAAAATGCTCAAATATGAAAATGCTTAGAAAAAACACAAAATAAGTCAATTTTAATTCTTCCGAAATTGCGATTTTTAAGTTTTACTCCGAAATATAAATTTTACTGAAATAAATGAGCAGAAAATTCGAAAATCCTATAATTTTAGACAATAAATGACTCGTATTTTCTCCACTACACACCCAAATATTGGAAAAATGAATACTCTTTTGATTCTTTTCATGTTCATAGAAAAGTACGGTATATGTACAGTACGCTTTTTGGTGACTTAATTATTCTATTTCAATCTTAGAGGTGTCAACTTTGTATTCAGATAAAAATTTAATTTATACTTAAATACATATTTTCACAAACATATTCTCATTCTTTAGTATATAACGTTGTTTTAGATTAAATAACTATTTTAGATCGTTTTCGATCTGCTTAAGGAATTTATTGGTTACACTGTAAAAGAAATAATGATCAAAAATTACAGAAAAATTAGATATAATTTGCTCTTAAACATTATTAAATTGCTACAAATGATTCCACGTCAATTTATCGCCGACACAAGCTTTTTTATTTTTCTTGTTTTTTAAGTCTGATTTGATTGAAATTAGACTTAATTCATATGTAAACTAGGACGAGAAATGAGAATATGAAAGAAATTTTTGAATAAATTAATAGTTTTTAAGATATTTGAGTTTTACATTAAAATTAAGTAAAAGTCAAATATCTTAAAAACTATTAATTTATTCAAAAATTTCTTTCATATTCGAATTTCTCGTCCTAGTTTACACGTGAATTAAGTCTAATTTCAATCAAATCAGACTTAAAAAACAAGAAAAATAAAAAAGCTTGTGTCGGCGATATCTTTCGTAAAAGTAAGAACTTTAAAAATTTTGTTTTCCATCTAAAAAATCATTTTCTAAAAGTTTTAGATACTTTTAATTGTTATTTAGTTTGTATTTTAAAACACGCTCTCACATGATATGAGCAATTTTTTGAGTGAACAACAATTCAAACTTATATCAAAAAAGAAAAAAGTTTTGTGCGTTTTCAATAATTCATAAAATCACAATTACCATAAGTAAGAATTTTATTGTAAAGAATAAACAATAAAATGATATCTCCTCATAGCTTCATATGAAAAATTATATTTTTATACGCATCCTATTCTATGTATTGAAAAAAATGTGCGAAAAACATGCACTTTGGATGCTTTGGACCCCCTTTCATATTTCTCTGTCCAGTTGTGTACTGAAAAAAAGTTGGCAGTTCTGGGTATGACTTATCTAAATAACAAATTCAGATCAAAACTTGCATTTGAATATGATTAGAGGCTCGCTTTAACTAAGATTATACCAGATATAGTATTACAGCTTTAACTTTGCTGTAAAAAACTTTATTAGATTCAATACATTAAAATTATGTTATTTTAATTAATGAGTGGCGAAGGCTTTTTTTGAAAATATTTGTGGGAACCGCTGCAGCAGCTGCTGTATAGAGTTTTCAATGATTTGCTATTAAATACAGGCCTAATGCTTATCTCTTAATTTTTTTCTTTAGCTAAAACTTTCTTTTTAAATTCAAATAATTTAAAAAATATTGAATTTTCTATTTTAACGATTTATGGTAATATCAATTTAAAATCTATTTCTAATTTTTTACTTTGAAAAAATTGATAACTTATTAAATTAGAGCCAATTTTTATTACTATTATTTATGCCTCAATTGTGTATTTGAATGATCTATCAACTAATTCATCTCAATATTCTTTAAACTCATCCTAAAATTTCGATTGTCATTACTTTTTGATCAATTGAATGCTTTATTTACTGTAAGAATATAATATTTTAATAACTAAACGGGTTTTAGAGCAACCTTAACAAGTGATACAATTGTTTGTTCTATTGTTAAATTAATGAAAATGTGATATAAAAATAGAGTTAAACTTAATGAACTATTAAATTTATATTTTAGAGGAGTCGTTCTCATAAGTGTAAACCTTCGTCAAACTGATATTAACCAATGTGCTCACAACAACTCTTTCTTCTCTGATACGCACAAATGTCACATTCATTCAACTCAGGTATTAAATAGAAATCTCTCTTTTATTGGAATCATGTAATTGGAAATACTTCTTGTTTTCTCATTTTTCTTAACCAATTAGTGTCAGCCAATTAAAGGGATGGGTTTCCGTAGGGGTGCTTACATTTGCCAGTGTAAGGATGGGTTTTATATGCCAAATAGAAACAAAACTGATACAAATTATAGATCGGAACAGCATTTAAATCCGAATTATTTCAAAGGTAAGCTTCACTTTATTAGATTGGTTTTCTTTTCACCTTAATTATCATTTCAATAGGAACAGCAATAGAAGAAGCTTTTATTGCAACCTTTGTGGGACCCACTAATTCAGAATCTATTTACCCGCAAAATTTCATATGTATTCCCTGTGAATCTGGTTGTAAAACTTGTATCAGTGATTCTCCGTGTTTTGTTCAATTCAATATTTTTATACGCGCTATAACTTTGGGTATCCAAAGCTTTTCCGCAACTATTACTTTCACAATTGCTATCGCTATTTGCAAATTAAGGCGTTCAAAGGTAGGACTCTAACTATTTCACTAATTTTTTATCTATTCTTTAATTATTTAAGATATATATAGATTTACTCTTTTTTATTCAAATAAATTGCAAAAAGTCGCCTCATTATTAAAGTACAGTATAGGCATATCAGGCATAGGTATCACTCAAAAGACTTACAAATACTGAACATAAGACTAAACCAAATAAATATAAAACAAGTTGAATATCACTATAAATATATTGTCGAAGAAAATTTCATCGAATAGGAAAAAATGAATGTAAAATAATATTTTATAAGTATCTTATTTTTTTGTCCGAAAGCAGATTAGTTTCTTATTTTCAGTTTTGATATTCATTTCACTTGAATCTTATTACAAGAAACGTATCATAAAACAAGTCATGATTTCGTCCGAATTTCATTTGCTATAAATAATAATTTAAATTATTTTCATTACAAGTTTACCAAATCATTAGTAGATCTTAAAAATTTAAAAGTAAGATGTAATGCATCTTCAATAATAAGGCGACAACACTGTAATGCTGAACAAATAAAACTTAGATTCTATTTGAACTCCAGTGAAAGCAAGTAATAGCAGAGTATTGAAAAAGTCTTATCACGTTTCGTAAATATTAAAGATTTTCTTTAGCTATTGTGCAATAGAGTAATGATTTCTTTCAACTTTTATAGTAAATGAAAACTGGATTTCATAAAATAGTTAACTCAAAGCTTGGCTTCTAATTTGTCTAATGAATTGAAATTCTAATATCTATATTGTCACTCATTTTTTTCATTTTTTACTCATTAGATTTTGTAATAATTGTGATTAAATCTGATTTTTATTCTCTAAAGAATTTAATGCTAAAGTGATTCCAGTCCTTGAGCTCTCATAAAAAGCAATTCTCCCATAAAATTGATTAAAATTTTTATATATCTCACCTCTTTTTACATAACACCATGACTTGAGTGTGATTTGCCTTTTGATATATGAAAAAATGAAAATTAAATGTTTTGCAGACAATAGCCTCCTCGCGATGGATTATGTTAGAAATGATTTTGATCGGTGCTTTCATGCTCTACATTACGGTAATAATGAATATTTAGATTATTAACTTATTTAATGTGTTAAATGATTTGTAAAATAAATAAAAATTGTATGAAAAAAGGTAATAATTCGTTATTACGAGTCAACTCCTTTAACCTGTTTTTTGGAGCCGTGGTTTCGTGAAGTTGGATTCGCTTTCTGTTATGGAGCTGTTGTAATAAAGGTTTATCGTATTTTTGCTGAATTTCAAACTCGTAAAGCCCACAGAGTCTGTGTTCGTGACAAAGATCTATTGAAATATCTCGGAGGTATTGTGTTGGTAGTGTTGGGCTATATGTCTGCCTGGACTGCTCTTGTTCTCGATGGTATTGATAATATAAGTAGCATAAGCTGGTTTGATGGTGCTCTCAATGTTAACATAACAGGAAGAAATATTTTGGAAGAGAAATCAACTCAAGACGGACTCAGATTTATAGTGTGTCGACAGCTTTCATGGGATTATGTAACAGAAATTGGTAAAATTTGTTATTTTTATAAGATCTCCAAAATTAAAATGGATCTTATGACTCAAGTTTTTCTATTTTAAGGTGAATTAATCTTTCTGTTGACCGGTGTATATATAACTTACTGTATTAGAAATGCTAAGAAAGAGATATACAAAGAGAAGTGGACTTTAGCAATATCTCTATATCTTGAAACTATAGTGTCGTTCATAACTTATACTTTAAAACATAGTTTTTGGTTTCACCCTGATCTTCATCCCGATCATATATTTCTTTTATATATGATTCGCTGCCAATTCACAGTAACACCAATGTTAATAATGCTCTTCTTTCCTAAAGTAAGTGGAATACCAGTACGTTTACAACTAATTCAATTATTATAAATTGTCACTCATTTTGTATTTAAATCAATTTAGTTATGGTTTCACAACCGTTCTCAAAGGTCAGAACGCCACAGATCACGTCATTTGTCATCAACTGAAGTTCCCGATCCCATTCCTGAAGCAATGAAATTGCATAGTGCTATACTATCTAATGGTGAAGTAGATATCGGAGACATTAATCTTGCAGATATGGATCCGGAAGATATTAGAGTAAATTGACTTAACTCTGTAGTCAAACTCAGTTTATTATCAAACATCTGTTTTAGTATTACTTTTCTTATCATTAGACTTGAGGCTTAATAATAATAATAAGAGAAATGCATTTGGTTATAATCAGTGCCATGACTTTTGAAAGCAAAAACTACTAGAATCGGTCCAACACTAACATATCAAATATTTTAAAGCATAGGTTTAATTTGAAAAAAGAAACCATTTAATATTCAAGAAGACCGATTATTAAGATAAAGATTCTAAGGTCCGTATGCAGACTCGCATTTAAACCTGGTTTAAGTCTTAAACCAGGTTTAATACCTGAAACTAATTTTAAACCGTATACATAAGTGAAAATTTAAACCGAGTTTAAAGCTAAACCAGGTTTAAATGCGAGTCTGCATACGGACCTAAAGATTTATGACATAAGTTTATCAATAATCTAATTGGTTCAATAAAGAATACTTAGTTCAAAAATTTTTCTAATTCTTTATCTTATTATTCATGAGTTCTATGTTTTAATAGTATATTATAAGCTGATATACATGAAAGTATATGAAGCAGTCCCAGAAAATGAACGTTATGAATAATATTTTCTCTATAAAGGGCTTAAGTATTAATATAAAAGAACTGATTGCTGAGTCACATAGTCTTCAAAAGCAATAATCATAAACATAAGACCTTTATAGAGAAAATATATTTGCAAACGTTCCTTTTTTGCAGCTCGTTTCATAAATTTTTAAAGTCGCTGTTTTATGATTTTATTTCAATAACAAGACTTACAGTTCTTTTCACATAAAAATACATACTTTTCTCACAATTTTTATTTTAATATACTTTAGTAAATGATTAAATAACTCAAATGATAAGAAAATAATCAATTATTCAAACTTATTAAGCCTCACTCATCAATTTTTATAATAAACATGCTCTTTATCTAATTGTTCCCGTCATATCATTTGAATATTGAATCTAATATTTCAAGTGTTATCATTTGAATGAACTTTTTTTAAAGTTGAGATTTTCTTATAATTTCGTTATTCAGTAAGTTTTGAAAGTAAGTCTACTATAAGAAATTGTTATACACTTAAGTATATATTTTAATATTTTAGTATTTTTAGGTGAAAAGAAGTGCACAGTGCATACATGATAGGCAATCATTTCATAGTTTACAAACGTTTAGACAAATTTTGACAAAGTCATGACTCTGGTTATAATTGATGATATGAAAAGTTATAGTTTTAGTTATAAAAATTTTAGTTTAGTGTTACAAATAGTGTTGAGATTAACTAACTCTTAAGATTTATGATAGATTTATAATGTCAACAATACTTCTGTATAGACACAAATCCATAAGTATAGCCTATTGACTAAAATATTGTACAAACTTTCTATTTATAGTCTGAATTACGTCGAGTTTATACACAACTTCAAGTATTAAGGAATAAAACAATGAGAAAAGATAACCCACACATAAGCAAACGCAGAGGCGGAAGAAAAACTCATAGAAGATTCTCATTACAACCTTTTCATCATAAGCATAAACATGAACAGGAAATGACTGAGATTTCTCGAACACCTGAAGAATCAACTGCTAGTTTTGAAGGAACGGCTTCCTGTCAACCCGACGGTCCATCAACTGTTCGAATGGACACTGAAGCCGGAAATAATTCTGGGAAAGCATCTCATGTTAATAAAGTTCATTAAAAGATCTTAAGGTCTTAACGCGTAAATAACATTGTTTTTTCTGATGCATTCATATTCATTGGTTTATAAAATTATATACAATTCAATTTGGTATTAAATTATAATTACATTCTTACAAATATTTAAATAATTGTTAATTAAAAAATTGAAAATCGACAGAATTAATGATGATTTTGCTATTGTTAAGCAAAGTGGTGACTAATTTGGCAAAATTTTATTAAGAAAAATGTTGCTGAAAGAACTTAAAAACAATACAATGTATCTAATTGTGAGATTTGCACTGTTTTTTCAAATATTTCATTGACGAACATTTTAAAAGTTGACATACAATAAGCTATTTTCTGATTATTACATCAATCCGTTGAATATTTTTTGATTATTTCTATTTAATGTATTTCTAGCAATATTTTTCACACTAAAAATATGCGTATCAGTCACTCTTAAGTCATAATAATAGCTTTGTTTGATTTTTTTCGACAATAAGCCATTGAGATCTTTAGTGGCAATTTGTTCCGAATATCAAATTTGTTTTCGAATTAATAATACTGTTATAACTATGCCTTAGTGTAAAAAAATAGTTTTAAACAATTTCTCTCATAAGTTAAGCCCAAATAAAATGGACCAATATTTGAATTTATTTAGGCTTTCGATCGCTTTCTAAAGTTATAAATTAATATAATAACTATTGTTAACAATCAATAGATTCAATAGTCAATAATTTTAGTTTTAGAAACTGTTGTCACCAAATAAAAACAGCATTACTTACGATATCAAAATAATTATATGTATTAATGGTATGCCTTTGGCTTCAAGTTTAATATTCTTTTACTAATCAGTAAAATGTTAGACCAATAAGTCATCTACAGTTTGGTTTTGATTATCATAAAATGATTTTCATGATTAAACCGAATCCTAATTCACTGAATAATGAAACTGCTTTTTATTATAATTTAGTTAAACAATAAAACTTCTAATTTTGAGTCTCGAACTTTTCAAACGAGTTGACAATTATTAGGAGTTTTTATTATATCGGACGAAAATGTTCTCTATTGAGTCTCCAATAATTCTATTTGAGATTTTAAACAGTTATAATTACTTGAAATAAATTGTTTGAATTTGATTTAATGATCGCAACAAAATTTTAAATTATATTTTGTTTAAAGTATGGCAATAAAAAAATTTATGAAAACTTTCAAATAAATATCAACATCATGTCATTCAGATGTCATTTTATTACTAAATATTATCAAATCATTATTGTATTATAAGTTTTGTTCAATTAAAATATAAATTAGAATTTATTGTTTGTAAACATTTTAGTTTTACAAAAAAAAGAAAGTTTTTGACTCAGATATGAAATAATAATAATAATGAATAAATAATTTTAAATAATTTAAAAGTTACTAAAAAAGTGAATTCAATTTAAAGTAAATATTTAATCAACTTTGAAGAATAAGTGCTATAAATATATTTCAACAATTTTATAAATAATCAGTTGTCGTATAAATTCTTAAAAATGAGCTCAAAGTGTGAAACAGTCACAGAATTATATAAAATATTTAAAATGAATTTAAAATCCATATCAATACATAGGAAAACACAAAGTTTTGAATCAAATGCGATCTTTTTTGGAAAGAAATGGTTAAAGTTTTTAACAAAAAATTTAAAAAATAAAAGTTTAAATTAAATCAAAGAACAATTGTTTTATAAGTTAATTAACAATACATATGAGCGCAAAATTTAATAATTTCTGTGGATTTGTTTTTTAAAAAAGAATATAACTTTAGTTTTGCCTCAAAATAATGTTTAAATTAATAATATATTTAATATTAACAATCATTTAACGTGTGTTTCAACACTTTTATAGAAATAATTATATTAATAATAATATGAAAGAAATGACAAGAATTTCTTCTAATAGTAATGATCAGCAAAAGAACCCGAGAGATGATCACCACATGAATTTGTAAATACACTTAAACTCGTTCATCATCGTAGGCATTATACAAACGGCGCCATTCGTTATACGAATTCGTAATTTCAGATTTGAATGATTGGAAGTTTGCAACTGTTGTGTCTGTTGTTGCGAATGATGCATATTCTGGAGAATCACTTCAATTATTCTTCGTTCGTATTGCAGAGTGGCTATGATGTGGGCCTCACTCCCATCCCTCCCATCACTGCCTTCCCTCTGATTGCTCTGATTGGTGTCATTGCTATGATTGGTCTCATTTGTGAGACAATAGACAGCATCGAAATCACTGAAAGTAATGGGTATTGCACTGGCAGTATCTCTCGCGAAGTTAATCTCATTTTCATCACTTGTGTTATTGGTATTGATTTGTTGCCTAATTAAGGCACTCGAGTCTGAAGACCGAACCTGAAGGTAATGGCCCTCAAGTGTGGGCTTATTTAGAGTTGAGTTCTGTATAAAAGTATTGGAATTAAAGCGAAACAAATATTGTATTTATTTAATGATAAATAGATTTAATACCAGATTAAAAAAGTGTGGATTAAAGAGCTGTTGTTGTGTTTTGAACTTTCCGATGACTATCAGTTCATTTTCAACAGTCAACTGATAGACAATTGATTGCGATTGCGATGAACTGATGCCAGTGGTCAACGACAATGTGTCCAAACCTCTCACATGTGAGACCCAATTGGTTCGGGAGTTAGCACTCGAGTTGTGGTGAATCGCAAGCTGTGAGCCATTGCTTTGGTTGACGTCAAAAGGGTTGCTATTATTGGAACTGTTGTTGAGATTAACAATGATTTGATGCGAATCTAATTCACACGAAACAAGTGATGCGCCGATCGTTAAAATACCAATTTTTAGGTTATTATTGCGATTATTAAAAGTGAACTGACGTATCATTAGTCGGCAGTTCAGTAGATCTTCTTCTATAGATATCACTTCGTTATTGTGAATCATTTCTGTCAATAATAACAATAATTAATCATTTTATGCATTACTCTATTCATTACATAAGATATTATACAATAAGAGCCGGTTTTTTACATTCGGTTTATTAATAGTCCACTTGTTTTGTATATATTGTCGTTCAAAGAGATCTATTTGTTTGTCTATTAATCACTAAATTGGTTCAAACTTTTCAATCAATTCCAATATTATTTATTAAAATTAAATGCATTTCTATTTTATTTAAAGCGCTTATTAATAAAGAATATAATAAGAAGTTATTATTAGTGTCTATATTATAGAAATTAATATTAGTGTTCATACAAAAAGTTCAATGCATTAAAATAGAGCACAATATAACTTAAATGCCATTTTTGACATGTTATGTGATAGAGATGTTCACTGAGTTTTATACAACTCTTTCCAATAAGACTCAACCGTTCAGCTTATATTTGAGCTGACTTCAGTTCACTCGGGTATCTTTGCCAAAAAGTATACTTCGAAACAATTTATTTTTAATCCTTTTTAATAGTAAGTCAAGTGTTTTACTTCAAATTATTTATTGATCGCATTATTATTGAAAACTGCATACAAGCATAGTCTGCACTAGTGTTGGTAGTTTGGCCTAGTTAGCCTTAGCCTTAGAGCACTTAGCCGCGGCTAAGGCTAAAGCTACCTTATAACATTTTGGAAACGGAGCTAAAGCTAAAACTTTACACATGCCTTTTAGCCTTGACTTTTGAATTTATTAAATTCTATTTTGAAGACTTGAAAAACTATTTAGTTAAAATGCTTGTTTTAAATAAAAAGAAAAGCAGCAACTTCAATCACTAATAATTATTGTATTAAGCTGAAAGACTTAGTAAGGATCTAGGAATTAAAGGGACCTGTATTAAAAATTGGTCTATTTATTTTTAGGGCTAAAAAGCTAAGCTAAAAGTTAACAAAATTATAGCTTTTAAGAGTTTTTGCCAACACTAGTCTGCTCTCAGTTCTTGTAGACATTGCTTTATTTAAATCAACTGCTCAACCATTCCCTACAAATTATTTCCACTTGAATAGGAGCCAAAGAGAGGTCAAAATGATGTTCATTATTCAACATAATTGGTTTGTCAAAGTTTTATAATTAATTGAAAGCATGAAATACTTGTAGAACATTTGTTTCTTACTTTATATATATTATATATTTTTATGTATAAGCTCAACCCTTACAGTGGTTTACAAAGAACAAAATAGGTTCACTGGTTTTATATATGGTTTAAGCGGTTTAAGCTAGGGTGACCGAGGAGTGACCAACCGTCCATATTTGAGCTGACTCCAGATTTTGGATTATTTAAAAAATCCAGTATTTGATCTCCTCTTTGAGTTTTTCTCAGAATAAAGATTTATAAGATATTATCCTTTGGCCCCCCATTTGATTTTGTAATCTGTTCAGATAATGTCCAGTTTTAGACTCCATTAGATCTCTGTTTAAACCTAATGGTTTCATATCGTTGTTATCACTGACATCACAGTGTCTGAAATCATTTTCTGTGACCCATTTTGATGTCATATACAGTAACAAATGAGATGTGATAACGAAAAATTGATTCCTAAATTGAATGCAAAACTCAATGTACTCAATATCGATAAACTGCCTTAAGTCAGTTGTGCGTTCCCACTATACTTTAAACAGCCTTAAGACAAGTCTTCCAGTAGAATAAACAGGTTTCAAAGTGATTCAAAGTAGTTATAAATAATTCGGTTTAAACCCAAGTAAAAACAGTTTCGTTTACTATTTATTATGTATGCTACTAAATGGAAGAGTTAACCCGCATTAGCCCTTACTAAAGAATATTTCAGTGTCTGCCGATGTCCTGTCAAAGCATGTAAATTGACTCAATTGTATTCAATTGAATTTGTGTTCCATCGGTATTCTTTAGATCCATGTTTTTTGGCCTTTATTATGCATTCACTTACTTTATTCATCATCGAAGAGTAATTCAAATAAATGATCAGAATTTCAAAGGGTCTGTAAACTGAAGTCTTGAAAATCTAAGGGATTTGTACTCTCATCAGAGATGATAACAGTTTTTTCAAGCTTTCAAATTTTCAAATTATTTTAACTTTTTATATCCATTCAAAGTAAATAAATAACAGATTTCGAGTACAATATCTTAATTCAAATGAATTGTTTAGAGTTGATTATAATTGATCTGAATTAATTTGAAAATCAAATAAAATTTAAAATATCAGCGCTGTCCAACTCATTTTGCTTCGAGGGCCACAATTAGTTGGCCAATGCCTTGGCGGGCCACTAATTTATAAAAATTGAAAATGTGTGCGAAAAAATTGATATAAGGCTTTATTTCGTTAATAAGATATTAAATCGTTAAATGAATTGCCTTTTTATAATTTTTAATTTTTAAAAAATAAAGTAATTGCTATTGAAATACATACTGTATATCTGCAAATTAAATTCAGTGAAGCGGCGTTCGGGCAAAAGAAATTTAGGGAAACGGAAGGCACCAACTCTTAATCTTAAGGTTCATTAGTTAGTCAATTTCTGTTTTTGTTTTTTATCAATTTCACATCACTCAAAAATTATTTACAAAAATATGTGTTTCCGAAAATACTTATCATTTTAATGAATGCTTGTCTTAAGTTATGAAATGATTAGTCAAAGGTCTTAGAAACTGAACTTTATTTAATAAATTAATAATAATTATTTCAATTAGAAAAGTAATTAATTTTGTTTCCTTATGATTGAAGCACCGGTAACATGGTACAATAGCTGCAAATGAAAACTGAAAAGAGTTAAAATGCCTTCAAAGAATCATTATAGGAAAGTAAAATAGTTGAAAGTCAGGTTTCATAAGTTTAATAGAGAGAAACTTTTTCATTAAAATATTGATTTTAAACTTTTTAATAAAGTTATTTCACTTTCACTTCTATAATCAGTGATATAAAGTATAAAT